>CAUYPK010130144.1:0-14097 GCA_963574355.1 Loris lydekkerianus
AAAAAGAAAGGCACCATCTACAAAAAAGTTGTTCTTGTATGTAGAAATATACTTCTATATGTATGATGTAAGCGTCAGCTTTGGGAGGAATATAATCATACTGCAATATACTTTATGGACACCAGGTGGCGCTGTGCGCGGTTCCCAGGCTTGTACCTGATTCACAGTTTATACTGTTACCATGGTAACTGCCTTCCATAGCCGATCACCATTTTGGAGTTTCTTGAAAGTTTGTCACCAGAGTAATGTGTAACCTCAGCTATTTTGTTCCAGACAGCACTTGCGACCAACCTTCCCACTCAGTGCAGGAGTCCATGCTTCTTCAATCTTTCCACTCTGCTCCCAGGTTCTCCTGCAAGCTGGCTACTATAATTGGCTTTGGGGGTGAGGTGCTGCTGGGTTCACAGCCGTGGCTTGGATGGCTGGTGCGGCTGGGGTGCAGGAGCCGGTTAGCGCTGCTGGAGGACTTGGGGACCTTATTCTGAGTTTTATGGTTCAGAGTTTCCCTTTTCGATCGGGACCAGCCAGTTCCCAGCACTGCCTGAACCGCCACCCCCTTCCAGCCTTCCTCAGCAGGAATGTTGTGGTCTTACTCAATCCCTGCTGGTCTGGGGGAGGGCACTCGCCCTTAGATAGTTGAAAATGTCTGTTTCCCAGGCGGCTCTCTTCCCTTCTATTGTCCAAGAGGTTGCCTGGTTCCCTGTGGTTTTGAGTAGCTCTCCTTTCAGATGCCTCTCTCGGTTCAGGAATAAATATTTGTTAATTGGGTTTTATCAGCATTTGCAAGCCGTTGCCCTCCATAAGGGAGGGGCCTGCTGGCCACTTGGCCAGGCAGGAAAGAATCTCTACAATACAGTCTGTGGTTTTAAATTACCCCTCAGATATAGCAGTTCACCACTTTGCTGAGCGTCTCCAGCTGTCCATCCACACCAAAAATCCACAGTCGGGGAAGGTCCAGACACCCTTTCCTCTCTCCTGATGGCTCGGGAGAGGTGGGCTACACGTCCGTCCTGTCTGCCATCATGCTCTGCCTCTCCTATAAGAACTTTTACTTTTTAAGAGTTTGATTTTTTTTTTTCCCCCCTTGGAGACAGAGTCTTTAGACGTTTTGTCTCTTAACTGTGTAAGAATCACTTTTCCTTAAAATTTGGGTGAGAGTTAAATAAATCTACCAAAAATGATATGTATTTTTGTATTTGAAAACTGGTCTACGACTATTAATGAGTAAATGCAGTCTGCTGGTGGCCTTTCCATTTGCCCACTGAGCGAACTGCAAAACTACTGGTGTAAGACCTTTAAATTTTAGCATGTAGACAAAGAATTTATAATGCAAAATCATTCAACAGACGATCAGCCATTTTTTTTTTTCTTTTTGAGACAGTCTTAGTTTTTCACCATCAGTAGAGTGCCATGGTGTCATAGCTTACAGCAACCTCAAATTCTTGGGTTCAAGTGATCCTCTTGCCTCAGCCTCCTAAGTAGCTGGGACTACAGGTGCCCACCATGGTGCCTGGTGATTTTTTAGAGATGGGCTCTTGCTCTCGTTCAGGCTGGACTCGAACTCCTGAGTTCAGGTGATCTGCCTACCTTGGCCTCCCAAAGTGCTAGGATTATAGGTGTGAGCCACCTCACTCGGCCTAGATGATCATCTTTTTGAAAGCCTGAATGTTGATTTGAAACCCTGTGGCACTACCATTTATTGTAGTCCCCCTTATTTGCAGTAGATGTGTTTGAAGATTGTTGGTGGATGCCTGAAACTGCAGATTGTATGAACCCTGTGTATAGTTATACATGTTTTTTCCTGTACATATGTACCTATGATAAAGTTTAATTCATAAATTAGGCATAGGAAGAGATTAATGATAAATAATAATAAAATAGAACATTATAGCAATATGCTAGCATCACTTCTCTTAAAGTGATTATTAAGTAAAGTAAGGGTTCCCTGAACACAAGTACTACCATACAGCAACAGTCAATCTAATACTGTTAAGTGAGTAAGGGGTATATAGTGTAGACAGCATGGATATGCTCGACAAACAGATAATTCATGCCCTGGGCAGGGCAGAGCAGGATAGCATGTGGTTTCATCATGTTACTCAGAACAACATGTGATTTGAAACTTATGAATTGTTTACTTTCGTAATTTTTCATTTATTTTATCTTTTGGACCAAGTTTGACTATAGGTAACTTAAACTGCAGAAAGTGAAACTATGGATATGAAAGGACTACTGTATTTACATGATAAATAGTTGTTTAGTGCTTATTAAGTGCTGGATATGGTTCTGGGGTTACAGTTATGAACAAAGACTATAGTTACTGTCCTCATGAAATATGGAACAAAGACTATAGTTACTGTCCTCATGAAGAGGAGACTGACAAACATTTAAAAACATAAAAAAAGTCTATGAAGACAAAAATGAGTGAGAGAGAAAGAGTGTTGCTGAGAGAATAAGTAGCACATTAATTTATATAGAGTGGTCAGAGAGATATCTCTAATATGGTGAACTTTAATTGAAGACCTAAGAAATGACTTTGTAATGAAATTGGACATGGGCCTTTTAGTTATTTTAGATAGATTCTTATATGTAGAGAATAGGAATTGAGAAGGTTTCTTGGTAAGATTATTAGGCTTAGTGGGTAATCCTGAGTATTCCTAAATGATTGAATGCTAATAAATAAGCTACTGTTCAGAACACTGTTCGCAAAGTATGACTGAGAGTCCAAGACCCTTTCATAGGCTCTTCATATTTTCTCTTTTTCAACTGTGTACCAGTGTGAAGCCAATTTAATCAAAACAATGTTTCTCAACAGATTAAATGTGAAAGCCTTCTATTTAACTAGATGTTAAAGATACTTGTCCAAATGTAAAGCAGTATCCACTCTTTCACCATTTTTTTTCTAATTTTGGAACATAAGTATGTTTTTAGTTAATAAATATGTTCTTAAGTTTATATGTAATACATTTATTATTTTTTAATTAATGGATATTTTTAAAACATTCTCAGTTTTAATTTCTAATAAATTAAAGGAAAACTATTTTAAATTGAGGGGATCCTTAGTAATTTTTAAGACTACAAACAAATCCTGAAACCAAAAAACTGAAGATCCACCAGGCTAAAATTTTTTAATGTGATTTTAATGTTTTCCTTAAGAATGAAGTATTCACTTCTTTGTAGATAAGTGCAATGGATGCATCTCCACGGAATATTTCCCCAGGACTTCAAAATGGAGAAAAAGGTTGGTCCTTGAGTCTAGTGACACTTTTCATTGGATTTAAAGAAATTTCTTAGTATAAAGTTATTTTTAACTGTTAACTTTGAGCTTATTTTTCCATTGCGATTGTATATAGACTTTTCTTCCTGTAACCCTGTCAGTTTAAGATTATCATGTGGCATATTGCAGGAAGACAAAATTGGGTTATAGAAATCCATGAACTATAAAAAGTGGCGATATTAGAGGAGGAAAAAACAGAAAAAAAGAAACTCAATACCTATTTGGCTTATCTCAAGTCAACACCTAGGTTTCATTGTAAAAATCTTACAGTGTTTAATTTACATTTTCATTTTTAAAGTTTATTTATTTGTTTTTGAGACATAGTCTTACTCTGTTGATCTGGGTAGAGTGCTAGGGCTTCATAGTGCATAGCAACCTCAAATTCCTGGGCTCAACTGATTCTTCTGCTTAAGTCTCCCAAGTAGCTGGGACTCCAGGTGCCCACCACAACACTCAGCTGGTTTTCTATATTTATTAGAGATGGGGTCTTGCTCTTGCTCCTGAGCTCAAGGGATCCACCTGCCTCTGCCTCTCAGAGTGCTAGGATTATAGGCATGAGCCACCATACCTGGCCTAATTTACATTTTTTAATATCACTAGAAGTTTTTCTAGAGTTAAGATGTCTTTCACAGTATTCATTGAACAACTTGATGTCATTGTAGAAACTTTCTGGGGAAATTTCTGTAGACTACTTTTATAGAGCCAGAGCTTATTTCATAATTCTTGTTATTTTTCTATTATGATTTAGTGGTTTCTTTCTCCTTTAGATTAAGCATATAGTTTTTCCCACAGTATCCTAATTTCATTCTCTGTTAAACTAAATAAACTAATACTTAAGAAGACGTTGTGGTGTGGTGAGAAGAGTATTGGACTGGAGTCAGACTTGGTTGACACTTGCAGTACTGCCATCATACATACAAGTCATGTATAACCTTTCTGTGTGAGCTGTATGACCTAGATGATTTTTGAAAAGTAAAAATTTTATGTTTTAGAGAGTAGAACTATGAATTGACATTAAAAAGAATTAATATCAAGGCCAAGGCGAGTGGATTACTTGAGCTCAGGAATTTGAGACCAGCCTGAGTAAAAACGGAACCCCATCTCTAAAACTAGCAGGGCATTGTGGTAGGTGCTTGTCCTGTCCCCGGTACTCGAGGCTAAGGCAGGTGGATCACTTGAAGTTGTTGTGAGCTATAGATGCCATGGTACTCTACCAAGTGTGACAGAGTAAGACTCTGTCTCTCAAAAAAAATTAATATAAGGTGGAATAAATGGATGTAATATTGATAAATGACTCATTTAAGATTGTATTTTTCTTTAGAGGATCGGTTCTTAACAACCCTGTCTAGCCAGGGCTCTACCAGTTCTACCCATCTCCAGTTGCCTACTCCACCTGAAGTCATGTCGGAGCAGTCAGTGGGAGGGCCCCCTGAGCCAGATACAGCCAGCAGTTCTGAAGGTGCAGTTTAAGTCACTTTTACTGTGTTTCACTGACTCTTAGACTGAAAGATGTTATCTTTGCTTTATATGTCTCCAAGGAAGAAAAACACACTGCTAATTCTTTGACACAATGGTTTCTTATCCCTTGGAGTTTTCTATTTTATGCTTATTAAAAATGCTTCTTTAGATATAGCTTTGTATCATATTATTTCTCCCTTTAATTGTATTGCTTGACTTATAAAATATCTTAGTAACAAATTCGGCTTCATCTACCTTCTGGGGAATCTAGCTCTCTGAAGTTTCATAAAGCACATGGTAGTAGCTTTGTAAGAAAGTAAAATTGTAGCCATTTCTCCAACAAATGTTTGCTTCTTAACTGTGAGTTTATGCCTTCTCTCTTTCCATGCTTTCTATTTAACCATTAACTACTTAATTATAGTATATGCTTTGAAATTAAGTTTAAAATTGCTATTAAATTCAGGGTGGTAGCCGCAGTGCACATAATTGAGCTGAAGTGACAGCGTGAACATCTGTGACCAAGCTCACGCAGGCTCAAGCAGTAATCCCCTCATGGCTGCTGTCTGGCTGCCGCAGTGGTTGATTGTGGGATGATCTCAATTTCAGAGATGTTAAAAAATGTTTAAAGAAATGTTTTAAAGATTTCTCTCTTTTTTTAAAGACCCTTAGTGTCAGTGCTGTGTATACTTCACTGTTGCTTCAGGAGTCCTTTTCTTAGATAGAGATTTTCAACTATAATTGGTAATTATAGTGTGCATTTGTCTATATTCTAAATGGAAGAGAAATAAAGGGGATAATTTATACTCTTTATTCTCCTTGAACATTAATATGTAAGTAGACTTTTTCATTTTTTTTTATTTGGTATTCATTGAGGGTACCTATTTTTCATTTTAGATGTGTTTGATGGACATTTGCTGGGATCCACAGATAGCCAGGTGAAAGAAAAGTCAACCATGAAAGCCATCTTTGCAAATTTGCTTCCAGGAAATAGCTATAATCCTATTCCATTTCCTTTGTAAGTATTATTAAAGCTAGTGGGTGTTTTATTTTTCTTTAATTTAAAAAAATCTCTAGACTTATTTTCTGCGTATTTAGATGTGAGCTATGTTTGTTTATTGATATGTATGTATTTCTTGATTCTATATTTTATTTCATCATAATAAAAGATACCTTTTGGTATGATGTAGTTTGTAGATGAGATAGTAGATGAGTGGATGAAGAAAGCATTTCATAATATGAATTAAACAACAATATTTCTTGTTCCAAAAATAATATATATATACTTTTTTAAAAAAGATAATACTGCTACATTCATTATCTCATTATAATAAAACCACTGCTGTTTGTATATAAGGATGGTATTACTGGTCTAACTACTGGGACATGTCATATTTCTAGCAGTGATGATAAATTACAGTGACCCATAAAAGTTTTTAGATGATCTTTTTGCACGAGGCTCACTCAGATTGGAAAAGAACATAGGCTAGCTGTGAAAGTTTGTTTTTCTTCCACTGGTTGACCTGTGTGGCCATGAAATGCTGTTCTTGTTAGGGTAGTACAAGTATATCCAAAAGGAAGACATTTGTTAGTAAGACCTTCTGTTTTTTCTTATTTGACTTACGTATTTATTCAAATTTTTATTTAGTGCCTACTCTGATGCCCTCTGATGTAGGATAAGATTTATAAGGAAAAAAATTTTTGTTTGTGTTCTGAGGAGCTCATAATCTTGGGGAAGAGACAAGTGGAGACTGAGTACAGTATGGTGTGTTACATGATAGTATAATAGTATGTATAAGTTCCTTATTTTCTCTACTTCAGACCCAAATATCTCAGTTTTGTGAATGGGCTATGATCCTTTTTATTTTATAGCCTTTGTTTATGCTCTCACCTTCTTTTTTAATCATTAAATCTTATTCTTTCTTAGGAAAGCATTACTAGGATCTCTCCTATCCCTTTTGTCCAGCCAGGTTATTTTTTTCTTTGTTATATGCTCTCACAATTCCTGTCTTAATCAGTTCAGGCTGCTAAAATGAATTACCATAGACTGGGTGGCTTATAAACAACATAAACTTATTTCTCACATTTCTGGAGGCTAGAGTCTGAGATTAGGGTGTTAGCATTTTAGATTCTGGAGGAGACCTCTTTAGGGATGTAGATTGTTACCTTCTCTTTGTATCTTCACGTAGTGAGAAGAGCATTAGAGAGGACTCTACCTTTATGATCTAAATTACTTTCCAAAGGTCCTACCTCTTTATGCCATCACATCGAGGGTGAGGATTTTAACATGAATTTAGGGAGGAAAAACACAAACATTTATTACATAACAATTCCCTCATAGCATTTATCACAGTGATGATATTTATTTGTAAGATTATTTGTTTCTTTACCTACTACTACACTATAAACTCTATGATGCCTATCTTTTTTTACCATTGTAACAGTTAACATCTCACAGGTGTAAGGTACTTAATAGTAATTTTTCTTCATATCACGTCCCTGGCACATGAGGTGTTTGGTAAATATCACCTAAATAAAATGAATGACTGTGCCTAACACTGCTTAGGGAGTTAGAGTGTTATGTTACTTATAGTTGGACTAGTAGTATGTCTTCTCCACAGTTTGTAGACTTTCCTCTCAAGCTTATAATAGAACAAAATATCTTAGACTTCAGTATCTTAGACTTCATTCTTTTTGAGGTTAATATGACTAATGTATTGGCAATATGGAAATCTTTATTTGAAGTGACTTTCAGAACTCTCTGATTTGTAACCTAATTCTGATAATTTTCTAATTACCTTCATAACTTTCTCTTGATATCTTTTTCTGGCCTATTTGATTCATGTTATCAGCATCTGCGTACAGGTTGACTTTCTTAAGTATTTCTTTGTATTCTTACTGTGCAGTATTTATTTAACTTAGAATTGTTATGAGATTAACTTGTAACATGTTTTTACATATGATTTTTTTTTTCAAATTGTATTCTAATTTACTTATGTATTTAAAAAATTCAAACAGTGATCCAGATAAACACTACTTAATGTATGAACATGAGCGAGTGCCCATTGCAGTCTGTGAGAAGGAACCCAGCTCCATCATTGCTTTTGCTCTCAGGTATTATTCTGGGGACTTTTTCACCTGTGATTATTTCTATGTATTTTATGTATGTCTATAGATTTTATTTTGGGGTCTTTCACATAGAATAAAGCAAAATGATTAATTATAAGCAGAAATACATCTTTAGTCATGATGGCCTGTTCTCTTTGTACCTGAAAACCTGTTCTTTACCCAAATAATGGGGTATGGGATGATTCTTAAGTAAGCTCCTAATAACTAAATTGAGAAGGCAAGTTATTTACTGATCCTTGAATTGTGTTACCATTATGTTATAATTATCTCTTAATCCCATACTTTAATTTACTTATTGACCTAATACTTGGAACATCCTGCCTTGTATCATCTGAATATCTTTTTTTATACTCTTTACTCATTTCCTTCCTGCTTCATACATATATGAGATACAGTGTTCCTACTTAGAATATAGTAATGCCCTCTTATCTGGGATGGATATGTTCTAAGACTCCCCAGTGGATGCCTGAATGCTTGGGTGGTCATGAACCCTATACACACTATGTTTTTCTTATACATACATACCTATGATAAAGTTTAGTTTTTTTTTTTTTTTTTCTTTGAGACAGAGTCTCACTCTATTGCCCCAGGTTAGGAGAGTGCTGTGGCATCATAGCTCACAACCACTTCAAACTCCTGGGCTCCTCTTGCTTAGCCTCCCGTGTGGATGGTACTACATGTGCACGCCACCATGCCTGGCTAATTTTCCTATTTTTAATAGAGATGGGGTCTTGCTCTTGCTCAGGCTGGTCTTGAACTCTTGAGCTTAAGTGAACTCTTGAGCTTAAGCAATTCACCTGCCTTGGCCTTCTAGAGTGCTAGGATTATAGGTGTGAGCCGCTGCGTTGGGCATAAAGTTTAATTTATAAATTAGGCACAATGAGACATTAACAACAACAATAATAAAATAGAACAATTATAACAGTACATTATAATGAAAGTTATGTGAATGCAGTCTCTCTTTTTAAAAATATGTTAATAATTTAGAACTGCAGTTGACGATAGATAACACATGGAAAGTGAAACTGTGGCTAAGTGGGTACTACTACTGTAAAGCTGTTATGCCTTCCCCTGTAGACAAGTCTGACTTTTTAATTTACACTGTGATCATATGTCATAAAGAGGCATCCTACTTTAAAATTATAAATATATTATAATTTATATTATAGAGCAAGCTTTTAAATCTTAAGAGTATCTTGACAGTGGTTGAACTTATTTTGAGTTGAATCTTGGATATTTGACTAAAAAATGTTTTTTCCATTGGGAGCCATCAAAAGTTTTAATTTTCTTTTTGGATAGTGGTTAGAATTCCATTCAATAAATATTTAAATGTCTACAAAATGTGACATTCTAAGTATTGGATATGCAGGAGTGAACCCTTATGGAGTTCAGAGTTTACTGGTGGGATGATGAGGAATTTCTTCCTTTGTAAAATTCTATATGATGAATTCTTTATGTTTGTCTTTTGGCCTTTATGAAGACAGTACATGGGTCCTTATGAAAGTTTTGATATGTACAGAAACCAGGAAACATAAAATCTGATGGACAGAAACAAATGAAGCCCTCTCAGCAACACTGATAAGCTGAGCAAGATGAAACTTGTGTGGGTGAATCGGAAAGGACGCTGTTGATTGTGTTTCTTGAAAGTGAAATAATGGACCATACCACAGTCTTTCTCAAAACTTTCTAGTGACTTACATATTCGCTTTTCACTTTATTGCTTAGTTATAATACATTAATAGATACGAAAGGTAGGAAAGTTAACCAAATAAAAAATACTTTTCATACTATTAGAAGCAAGTATTCTAGTTAAGGTCATTTTCCTTCAATGTCTTGGAAAACTAGTACTTCCTAACATGCTTCTCTTGTTCCATGTTTGATATATCTAAAGCAGTGCTCCCAGATTGCTGGTCCAAGAGTCAGGTTTGTTAATAGAGCATTAACAAATTTTTTTCCCTTAAAGTTTAGTACCTTTAGTAGAAAAGCATTCTCAAGCTCCTTTATGCTCTATTGTACTAAACCCTGAAGTTTCAGACTTTTCAGTTACCTGTTCAATCCCTGAAGTCATCTGATCTAAATGTTAGTATATAGGCTTTTAAAATTTTTGTTGAGTGTTTTTTTTTTTTTTAATTTCTGGTTAATGTGAGAGTACAAACTAGGTTACAGTGTTTTCATTTGTGAGGTAGTGTCCCTCTTGCAGTTGCACCCAAAATACTAAGTTTGTTGACACTGCTTGTGGGTTGTTGGGTGCATGTTCTGTAGCCCTTCCATGTAAGGTCTCTGCTTAATTGTTTTTGTTAGTTAACCAAAATGTATTTAATTATATACACTTAAAATGGTTGTGTTTCCATAAAGCAAAACTTATTCTAAAATATATGATACATTTAAAAAGTAGAACTTAATGTTTAACATTTTTCTTCCCTAAGTTGTAAAGAATACCGAAATGCCTTAGAGGAATTGTCTAAAGCAACTCTGTGGAACAGTGCCGAAGAAGGATTTCCAACAAATAGGTGATTTTTGATTGAGTACAATATATTTTAATTTACTTATATGATTATTTTGTATATGCTTGTACTTTAGTTTTATTATAGCATCTTAGTGTAAAAATTTCTAGGATCCAGACAATGGCACTCATTTCAACCAATAAAAAAGACAGGAAGATTTAAAGGAACTGCATAAGACCTTAAACAGTTCGTTAAGAGATAGTTTTCTGACAATTGCTATAGCAGTTCAATATTTATTACAGATTGAAACTTAAATGTTTTTGAAAAAAAAGTTTTGATTTAAAAAATAATAACATAAAATAAGTAAGCTGCTGCTTGCCTTTGTAATTTAAAGTATCTGTGAATTGTTCATTATAACTAAAGCGCCTAATAGTTAAAAAAAATCCAGACCAGTTCTTTAGTATGTTTAGTATTTTAGACATTTAGATAGAAATTGTCATAGGCCCATTGTTATGAGTCCTGCTGAAATAGAATTTCCAACTCTACTAACGTGATGAAATTTCATCTGAATTATCATTATGGTGACCAGGGAGAGCAAAATGAAATTGGTATTTTCTATAAATGTTTGACTTAAATAAAGAAGAGATCTAGTGCTAATGAACTTGGGGAAACATTATAAAAATCTATACTTCCCTATCTTTTTGTAGTACAGCATTCTACTTTCTTATATCCAGTAGATATTTAAAGACTTTTTGTTCCATGTTTCAGCCTATGTTTATGTGAATTACCAGTCAAATCTCTAATATTATAGGTGGGGTTAGGTGGGAAGTAAATTAGTATAGGAATCAGACTACTTGTTATTCTCTGAGACTAGTATAAAACCAATTTTCCCTTTGTTTTTCATTTTAGTACTTTAGACAGTAGACCAAAGAGTAGCAGCCCTATTAGATTACCTGAAAGCAGTGGGGGACAGACAAACCGTCCTGCAGAAGCAGAACCACAACCAAGTAAGATTACAATGAAGTATTTATAATAAGTTTTATTTTTAAGTTATGGTTTGAAAAAGAGAACACATAAAAACAGTAAGTGCCATCTGACCAGGATTTAGTACTTTTGGTCTTTGAAATATATATAAATGTAAACATTTTTAATATCATCTTTTATAGTTGTTTTACTTTTCCTTTTTGATTCTTATCTTTAATGGATGTTTGAGTTATTCAATTTGTTTCAAATTGCTCCTTGGTCTAGGCAAAGAGGAGGACTGACCTTCCTTATTCCTCCCTCCCTCTCTCTCTTCCTCCCTCCCTCCTTCCCTTCTTCCTTCCTTCCATCCTCAGTTTAAAATGTACCACCTAAGATATAAACAAGTTAATTTTTAAATTTTTCTTTTGAGTTTCCTAGCCTTATTGACACTATGAAAAGAAATTTTCATGCATTATCTCCTTTAATCCCTACAATAGTCAAAAAAGGATTATTTGTCATATCTTGATTTTTCAGAAAGAAAATTAACTTGCTCACAATTAGACAGTCACTGGTGGCCTTGGATTTGAACTTAGGTTTCTGTGTTGGTTAGGATGTGTTCAGCTACAAATGGCAGAAAATTCACCTAACTATAAAGGGCTAGCTTACTTTACTAAAATAACCACAGCAGGGTACGGGCAGTTGCTGGCATTGGTTTAGTTGCTCAGCATTATTATTATTACAGTACAGGGATAATTTCTCTATGATTCTCTTAAATTTTCCTCAGGGTGAAAACTGTTCCATTTTTCACTTTTGAGGCAGAAGAAAGGGAGGTGCGAGCTGCAGCTGTTGTCTTTTATTAGGGAGGTAGAGGTTCCGCCTTTTGTCTCATTGGTCAGAACTGAATCTCAGGGCCAGCTCTGATGTGAAGGAGACCAAGAAAGAAGGGAGAGCAGCAGGTCCTGCTTGGCTCATAAAAATCACGGTGCATTTCCTGGGCTTCTACACATAGCTATCCCCCTGCCTCCAGGGCAGAATTCTGTTAGCTAACAACCAGATAGAAGTGGATGCTGAGAAGGCAATAATAGTATCTCCTACTCTAAGTATAATTTCTCTGGATGACATGTGTAAATGGTAAGTTTACAAGTATGATGAATGAACCTCAAAACTAGGAACAAAATTATACAGTAGGCTTTAGTAAATTGTTGGCCATGCAGTGGCCTATTTTTGGAAACCTGCTAAATGCAAAATCTTTTATTTTCCTGTGTTAAAATGAAGGAATACAAACGACATAGGGATGTTACCTTTAACTGAATTCTTTTAGCTTGTGAAGTAGTTTTGTGTCATTTTAATTAACTGTATGGCAATATTATAAGAACTCACCCTAATGTAATCTTGTTGCTTAAGAAATTGCTGTTAAAAGATATTTTCTGGAGAATATCTCACATTTTTGTGTTCAACTGCTGAGTATTGCTTTCCATCTGTGTTTCTGAGTGCTTGACTGCTCAGAAACAGAAGCAAATGGAATAATAATGTGTGCAAGTGAAAATATTTGTTACTCAGATCTATTAGCTTCATGTGTATAATGGTTACTGCTAACACGGGAGTTGAAAATTTTTTCCAGTGACCTATACTTAATGCTATTTTCTTATTTTAAGCCAAAAAGCCTTCTGGAATGTTGTCCTTCTTCAGAGGGACAGCAGGAAAAAGCCCTGATCTCTCTTCCCAGAAGAGAGAGACCTTGCGTGGAGCAGATAGTGCTTACTACCAAGTTGGGCAGATGGGCAAGGAGGGGACTGAGAATCAAGGCACTGAGCCTCCAGGTGTGTTAAAGCAGACCAAATGTGCTTCTTCTAGGCTTTTAGTTATGTATTTTAGTTGTTTATGTTTTTTTATAGCTGTTACAGATGATTATAATTCTTATTGCCAAAGCTGCAGCATTCCCCCTCTTCTCACTCCTCGATGTGGTAGAATGGGAAAAGCATGGAACTTGAAGAGTCCAAATGGTTTTAGATTCTATTGCTATCACTTTATAGTAGCATCAGAAATCCTTAGGTTTCATATCTGTGAAGTGGCAAAACAGTGTCTTCCAAGGTTTAGTATATACTCGAGTATAAGCCAAGTTTTTTTGGGCACAAAATTTGTGCCGAGTTCGGGTTTTTCGGCACAAAATTTGTGCCGAAAAAACTCGGCTTATACTTGAGTATATACGGTATGTGACAGTACATGGGTAATACATCTGTCTCACTATATAACTCACAGTATATATGCAAATGTTTCCATTCTACCATCCCTTAGATGTCTTCTTTCTTTTCTAGTTCCTGTGGGGTTGTGGCTATTATGTTCACTTTCATCTCAATATTTAAAAAATTTGGCATTTTACATTATTGTGTTTGCTATGGGTGTAGACCAGGAATTGGCAGACTATGTGAACTTGTTTTTGTAATTAAAGTTTTATTGGGACACTGGCACACTCATTTGTTTACTTATTGTATGCTTGTTCTCACATGTAGGTTGAATAGTTACAACCAAGTAAAGTATTAGGTCATTTAAAAAGTTTTGTTCATTTTTATGAGTCTACTTTAAACTGTAATATCTCAGTGAATATTTATTCAATTTAATCGAAATAAGCGCCATTTGAATCAGTGCACTTTTGCCAGTGTAACACAAGTCGATTAATTCCGTCGGCATAAAAATTGGGTGCTTGGGATTCGATGAAGTCAACGAAGGCTGTTTTTGCTAGGTCCTGATTGGCAAAGGTTCTACCGGTGAGAAAGTTATCGAAGTGCTTGAAAAGATGGTAGTCGGTTGGCGAGAGGTCTGGGGAGTATG
>CAUYPK010130145.1:0-24864 GCA_963574355.1 Loris lydekkerianus
TTACATGGATGGAGCTGGAACATATTCTTCTTAGCAAAGTATCTCAAGAATGGAAGAAAAAGTATCCAATGTACTCAGCCCTACTATGAAGCTAAATTATAGCTTTCACATGAAGGCTATAACCCAACTATAGCACAAGAACATGGGGAAAGGGCCAAAGGAGGGGAAGGGAAGTGGAAAGTCAGGATGGAGGGAGGGCAATGGGTGGGGCCACATCTATGGTGCATCTTAGAATGGGTACAGGTGAAACCTACTAAATGCAGAATACAAATGTCTACATACAATAACTAAGAAAATGCCATGAAGGCTACACTGAACAGTTTGATGAGAATATTTCAGATGTGAAACCAGCACATCGTACCTTGATTGCACAAATGTACACAGCTATGATTTAACAATAAAAAAATAAAAATAAATGTCAGGCAAAAATTTTAAGATCGTATTTCTGTAAAGTTACACTGAGCAACTCCCTCTCCTATCACCTAGGCCACCTCCTCCACCTCTTCTGCCTCTGCCTCCCGAGGCAGCCAGACCAACCCCTCCTCATCCTCCCCTTCCTCCTCAGACTACTCAATGTGAAGACGGTAAGGATGAAGACTTTGTGATCATCCACTTCCACTTAATGAGCAGGACATATTTTTTCTTATGATTGTCTTCATAGCATTTTCTTTTCTCTAACTTACTTCATATAATAAAAAAATATGTCTTAACTGACCATGTTATCAATAAAACTTCTGGTGACAGTGAGCTATTAGCAGTTAAGTGAAAAGTCATACACAAATTTTCAACTGTGTCTGGAGGGGTCAGCACATCTAACCCCTTCATTGTTCAAGGGTCTACTGCAATTTAACAGTGTACAAATACACAAGCACTTATTCATGGGGCATAGATTAAAAGTCCAGAAGTAAACCCAAGCGCATATGGACATTTAACAAATGAATAAAGCAGCATTTCAAGTCAGTGGGAGAAAGGAGGAACATTTTAATACAGTGTATCGGGACAACTAGACAGTCATGCAGAAAAACGTTGTATCCAAATTCTCAGGTTGTATGCCAGGATAAATTTCATATGAATCAGATAACTAGTGTAAAAAGTAAAACAATGCTAATAGAAGGAAGAAAGCATGAGCGGATACCTTTATAACCTGGGCAAAAACACTTTCCTAACCATGACTAAATATTCCAAAGCAATAGGTGTGAATGAAAAAATTACTATATAAAATTTTTTTAAGTTGTCATATAAAAAATAAGCACAGTGGGCTTGGCGCCTGGAGCTCAGTGGTTAGGGCTCCGGCCACATGCACCAGGGCTTGAACCTGGCCCAGGCCTGCTAAAACAACAATGACAACTACAACAACAACAAACAAACAAACAAAAAATAACTAGGCATTGTGGTGGGTGCCTGTAGTCCCAGCTACATGGGAGGCTGAGGTAAGAGAATCGATTAAACCCAAGAGTTTGAGGTTGCTGTGAGCTGTGGCACCACCCTCTACCCAGGGCGACATACTGAGACTCTGTCTCAAAAAAAAAAAAATAAAATAAGGACAGTGAAAGTATTTTAAAGCTTATACCACAAAGAGTTAACATCCCTAAAAATGGATAAAAGATATGAATAGATCATAGGGAAAAAATGCAAAAAACGCTAAACCTACGAAAATAGAGAAATGCAAATAAAAACAAAATTGAGACATCACAGCTCACCTATCAATTGGCAAAACTCCGAAATTTGGCAACATAGTCTTATGAAAAAGCCTCAAGAAAATAGGCCTTCTCATACAACTATAAGAAAGCAAAATGAGCAATTTGGCAATATCTAGAAGAATTATGTAGGCATTTACCTTTTGACCCAAGAATCTCATTTCTAGGAATTTATCCCAAAAGTACACTGAATGAAATATAAAATTATCTTAGGTCCAAGGTCACCCATTAAAACGTTATTTGGAATAGCAAAAGTCTGGATATGTTCCAAATATTTTTCAACATGGCATCAGTTGAATAGACTACACCATCCATTCCATGCAACTGTATGGAAGAACATGGACCATCTCGAAACAAAGCTAAGAAATAACTCCCATGACATATGGCTAAAGAAGAAAAAACAGGGTTCGGAATAGAGAGCATAGTTTGCCATTTTTTGTGTAGAACAGGAGGAAATACATCAATACACACATATGTACATGCTTCTACTTTTAAAAAAATGATTGAAGGAATTCCAACATTAATAAAAGCAAGGGAGGTGAATCCAGCTGAAAGCAGACCTTTCTGAATGTACCTTGTTTAAAAGTTTTGATTTGAGGCCAAGGAAATAAAGAAAAGAATCAAAGAATCACTAAATATTTTTAAATCGCATACTTAACCTGAAAGAAATGAACCTAATTCTACATCATATGGTTACATCAAGTTGGCAGTAGAACCTTCTAAAGAAAAATGGTTTCAAGTGACCTCAAAGCACACTACAGACGATTCCTGCCTCATGAGGGTTCAACTTCCAATTTTTTGACTTTACCATGGTAAGAAAGCGATATGCATTCAGTGGGAGTCCTATTTCAGGTATATGTACAATCATTCTGGCTTTTTACTTTCAGTAGCGTATTCAGTAAATTACACGAGATATTCAACACTTTATTATAAACCAGGCTTTGTGTTAGATGATTCTGCCCACTGTTGGCTAATGGAAGTGTTCTGAACACATTTAAGGTAGGCTAAGCTAAGTTACGGTGCTCAGTAGTTTGAGTCTATTAAGCGCATTTTTACTTAAGATATTTTCAATTTATGATGGGTTTATTGAGACATAACCCCATTGTAAATTGAGGAGCACCTGCATTTTGACTTTTTATCCTCAGGAGAAAACACACATGGAATCTTTAACTGCATTCAATTGCTTGCTGCTAATGACCATGTTGGTCAAATCATTCTTATGTATATGAATAGACTTGTGAATAGGCAGAAGATGGAGGGATAGTGAGATAGATAGAATGTGCAAGTAAGTAGATATGGAATTAGAGAAAAGAGATCTAAATTTAAAATTAATAAGTTAAAATGCTACCCTAACTCTGTAATTGAATTTGAAATGTCAGTATAACTTGGCATTTATTTTCCTCTTTCTGAAACATATGTATATATTTTTTTCTCAGCATTGCTCACTGAATAGTCTTGGAAACAATAACAACCCAACAGCCATAAACACATTCAGCATCTTGACTGTAATCTCTAACTACCATTTCCTACTAAGAGTTAAGTGAAAAGTCATACACAAATTTTCAACTGTGTCTGGAGGGGTCAGCACATCTAACCCCTTCATTGTTCAAGGGTCTACTGCAATTTAACAGTGTACAAATACACAAGCACTTATTCATGGGGCATGGATTAAAAGTCCAGAAGTAAACCCAAGCGCATAAGAGAGCCCAGGATTCCTTGGGAAAATGGCCAATTCTAGGGCTGGAGCAGAAAATATGTAGGAGGAGCCTAAACCTCAAGGAAGTAATCAAAGATCACTGGAATCATATCAAAAGGACACAAGAACCACCTTGAATGGGCTTCCACTGGCCAAAAATGAAAACATTTATTTATCAAGAAGAATAATGACTGCAATGGATTGAAACACTTCAAATATGCTTTAAAAATCTACTAGCCATAGAGGCTCAGCACCCGTAGCACAGTGGTTATGGTACCAGACACATACACAGCAGGTGGTGGATTTGAACCTGGCCCGAGCCAGCTAACCAACAATGACAACTGCAACAAAAACTATCCAGGCATTGTGGTAGGCGCCTGTAGTCCCAGCTACTTGGGAGGTTGAGGCAAGAGAATCGCGTGAGCCCAAGAGTTGGAGGTTGCTGTGAGCTGTGACGCCACAGTACTCTACTGAGGGCAACAATGAGACTCTGTTTCAAAAAAAAGAAAGAAAGAAATCTACTAGCCATAGTGATCCTTTAAAAAAAAATCCTTATTGGCCATCTTTGGAGGGGAAAGAATCAAGCATTTATTATGCCTCATCTGTACAAACTAATATTCAGGATAATTAAATAGTTAATGGGAGAAAGTTTCCCTTTAGAGAAGAATTCAAGCTACTAAAAAAAGAGAAATGGGCTGGGCATGGTGGCTCACATCTGTAATCCTAGCACTGGGAGGCTGAGGTGGGAGGATTGCTTAAAGTCAGGAGATTGAGGCCAGCCTGAGCAAGAAGTGAGAACCCCATCCCTTCGAAAAATAGAGAAATTAGCCGGGTGTGGTGGCACATGCCTGCAGGCCCAGCTACTTGGAAGGCTAAGGCAAGAAGCAAGCTATTATGATACCACTACATTGTGGCCTGGGTGACAGAGCAATACCCTGTCTCCAAAAAAAAAAAAGTAAGAGAAATGATCGAATATCACCACTGCGATATCTAATGAAATAATGGACCTATCTGTTCAATGGCTGTTAAAAACACAAGGTAAAAGATTCATAGGGAACATCGTAACAGGCCAGACTACACCACCTACATCTACTGATCAATCTTAACATCACTAAAAGTGAAACAATCTGATAGAATGATCGTCCAGAGATGATGCCTACATGTACACACCATCACTCATGACCATTCTAAACCCCCAATACTAAATCTGAATGTACTTAAGCCTTCGGATCAAACTCCAGTTTACATGAAGATGGAGGAGAGAGGAACATGCTAAATACCACCACAAGAATACAAGCAGCTGGGCAGCACCTGTGGCTCACTGGGTAGGGCACCAGCCCCATATACCGAGGGTGGCAGGTTCAAACCTGGCTCTGGCCAAACTGCAACAAAAAAAATAGCCGGGTATTCTGGTGTGCACCTATAGTCCCAGAGGCAAGAGAATCACTTAAGTCCAGGAGTTGGAGGTTGCTGTGAGCTATGACGCCCATAGCACTCTACTGAGGGCGATAAAGTGAGATTCTGCCTCAAAAAAAAAAAATACAAGCAGTCAAATCCAGTCATGGGAACTTAGGGCAAATGACCAAGTTTCTTTAATAAATAAAGGCCATTTTTAAAAGGCAGGGCAAGTATTACAGATTGACAGAATCTTAAGAGACATGCCAACCAAAAGTCTTGTTTCAACCTTGTTTGGATGTGTGGAGCTTGTTTGAATCCTAACTCAAACAAACAACTGTAAAAGACTTGAGACAATGGGGGGTGGGGGGGGGCATAGAATGTACTGAATGATATTAAGCAATTATATATTAATATCAGGGATGATAATAGTATTTTGGTTAAAATAGTTACTAATAGATAAAGAAAATACGGTGGAAGGTTAAATCTCAGCAATAAGTATGAGGGAGCTCGTTTAGACTACTTTCTCTAGTGTATGTTTGGAAATTTTCATAACAGAATTTTTTTTCCAAAAAGGCCTCAGAACTGCAATTCTCCACATACCCACCCCCCTCCTCCCATTCAAGCAGCTGGGGGTTCTGCCCCTATACACTCAAACCACACTGCTTGTGATGACAGGGAAGGTGGCTTGTTCCTACTCTTGCAATATACAATAGCCTCATGGTGGGTGCAGTATACCTCCCACATGTTGACTTTGGGCTTTCAAGTGATGTTGGAATACTGGCAGCCAAAAAGCAAGCAGAGGTTTGAAATGTGCTTGGCCAGCTAGCAGCCACTATTGTGTTCTATGAAAGAACATACCCCTCAGTGTCAGTCCCAGAGTGAGAACAGTAGAGTAGACCTCATGTCCCAGGTCACCACTGGGCCATGGAGGGTGAGCAACCCAACCAGTAGCCTGGGGCCTGGAGCACAGGGCCTGGCATCTGGAAACCAGCCCAGCCTGGCTCAGGGGCACTTGACCTGCAGACCTGTGAATGTAATCATGAACAATTGCTGTTTTAAGCCAGTGGGTCTGGGGTGGTTTGTCACTCAGCATTATTGAGGCAATAGCTGCCTAATATATGAAAGCATAAAGAGCTTGCACCAGCTTTCAAAAGACCTGATTTTTTTTTAAATCTAGCTCCACCATTAACTCTCTGTCATGCAGGCATTTCCCCTATTAAATCTCTCTGCTTGAAATCCTTATTTGGGAGATACAGTTTCAGCTGGCCACTAACCATGTGATCAATCCAGCCAGTGATTATTCAAGCATCCAGCCTCACCTAACATCCAGGCCTGTTACTTTGTAAATGATCCAACAACCCACCAGGAGGTAGGGACTGTTTAAAGGAATTTCAAGCCCTTCAGAGTATTTGTTTATTCGATCTGTTAAAATCAAGCTTAGAATTTCTACCATGTGTGATACTAAACACAGATCATTTATTTTGAACTTAATACCACACATAAAAGTGTTTTTTAAAGAATTGTTTGTGGTCCTGAACATGTATTTAATCAAATAATTTTATGTAGACATTTTAAAGTGTGTATTTGCTTACCTGGAGGTTTAATCTGTGTCAAAATGGTTGAATCAGGTGCAAAAACTCTGGAAAACCCAGAGAAGATATGATAATAAACATGGCTGGGGACGGGGGTAAGGAAATAGTCTGTAATCAGGACCTGTGCACTGTACCCCAGGGGCAAGAAGATAATATTTGACTTTTTATTAATATCTTTACATAAAAAGTAGGGAAAAAGTGAAGATTTACTAATATTTAATTTACAAATTGACCTCGAGGAGGTCCTGGGTCAGGCAGCCATAGAGTGAAGGGGTTAACATCCGGGCTTCTCTGAACCGTGTCATAATATAAGACCATTCAGCTCTACCCAGGCAACTGGGTTTGCAAACTATCTACTTTCCATTAAATCAACCCTCACCAGTGGACAGATGGCTTAAAAAGACTCCTGAAAAGAATCTATGGACCGAAGATATACTAATCGTGTAAGCACAGAAGGGAAAAAAGCAGACAACAGAGCCCACATCCTCCTCTGAGGATGGCCCTTGCTTTCAGACACAGCATGAGACAAAACTAGTGACAAATCTGCAAGCAGTTCTCTCCCCCCACATTTGAAATTCTCAAGAAAGCTAATCAAAATGTGGATTTTGATTTTGATTGTCCCTCATTGCACTAAGCCGACACCAAGCCTTGAGAGATTAATTCCTCATAGCAGTGCCTGTGTATAATTTATAGGCACTCCACACGTATCTTGGACAGAAGCATGCTCAAAAATTTTTGCTGGTGGCTGCATGATCAGAAAGTTTAGAGACTACTTTATGGTCATTAGGCAGACACACAGCATCCAAGATGGAAAAGAATGGTTGGACGTGAGAAGACCAAGAGGCAGCTCGGTGAGTGTGAGGGCGCAGGCTCTGGAGCCAAGCTGCCTGGGGTCCAGGCCCAGCTACTCACTTGCTATCAGGTTTACTGAATCTCCCCGTGCCTGAGCCTTCTGTAAAATGTGGATAATGATCCTCCCTGCTTCATAGGGTCATTACAAGAATTCTGTGGCTTATGGTAAACACTCCCTAAGAGTTTGTTATATAAGTTGTAAAATCCCATAGGATCTCATCAAGTGGAAATACTGGCTATGAATAAACAACACGCCAGAGTATAGCCCAGCATAGGAAGTATGTGCCAGCAATGTGCCCCGTTTGTATTACAGGTCAAACACATCACATGCATGGCAGATGAATGGCAGATGCTAGGCTGGGGACAGCTACTGGGACTGTAGTCCTTGGGCTCTCTCGTCCTGTGGGATACACATGGCATTATCTGCTCCGTCGAGTCCTCCACTGGCTCCTGAGACAACAGAGACGAATAAAAATCAGTTGATGCGGCTGAGCGCCCGTAGTATAGTGGTTAAGGCGCCGGCCACATGCACCGAGCTGGAACCCAGGTTGGAACCCAGACCCAGCCAGCTGAACAACAATGATAACTGCAACAACAAAAAAATAGCCAGGCGTTATGGCGGGCACCTGTAGTCCCAGCTACTTGGAAGGCTGAGGCAAGAGAATCGCTTAAGCCCAAGAGTTGGAAGTTGCTGTGAGGTTGCTGTGCCATGGCACTCTACCAAGGGTGACATAGTGAGACAGTCTCATAAAAGAAAAAGTCAGATAATGCTGGAGCTCCCAGCACGATGGTGAAGGCAGTGATGCCAATAGATGTGATGACCCACTAAGACAGTGACTTTCAACTTTTTTTTATCTCACAGCACACTTGAACCTATGGTTAAACATCTGTGGCACACTTAAATTATGTTGCTCAAATAAAGAATAAAAAGGCTTGGTGCCTGTAGCTCCAGCAGCTAAGGTGCCAGCCACATACACCAGAGTTGGCGGGTTCGAATCCAGCCTGGGCCCGCCAAACAACAACGACAACTTCAACCAAAAAATACCCAGGCATTTTGTGGCAGGCATCTGTAGTCCCAGCTACTTGGGAGGCTGAGGCAAGAGAATTGCTTAAGCCCAGGAGCTGGAGGTTGCTGTGAGCTGTGATGCCACAGCACTCTATCCAGGGCGACAGCTTGAGGCTCTGTCTCAGATAAAAAAAAAAAAAGAAAAGAATATACTTACTATGCTTTGAACTTCTTCCAAAAATAATTTAATTAATGATCTTTAAAAATTTCTGCAGCACACTGGTTGAAAATCACTGCCCTAAGACCGCTAAGACAGCAGCAGGGGTGGGGGAGGGTCCAGCCTTGGATAGCCCTTTTCTCTGTTTGTCTGCTTCCTTCTGGCTTGGATAGCTCTCTTCCTGATCCATTCTTCATTCCTTTTTTCCACTGCAGCTCAGGGAATCAGCCCCCTTAGCAATCAGGGTTCCCAACGGGGAGCTCTGATCATGCCTACAGTGGTTACCAGATGGGGAAGCTACTCCATGAAAGCCCATGTGAAGTAAGGTGCTGGGGTTAGTCCCCGGGAGCTAAGGACACTGGGAACACGGTGTCCTGGTATGCCTGCCTGGGCTTTCTCATGGGAGGATCTTTTTTTTTTTTTTTTTTTGAGTTTTTTCAGTTTTTAGCCGGGGTCAGGTTTGAACCCGCAACCTCCGATATATGGGGCCAGTGCCCTACTCCTTTGAGCCACAGGCGCTGCCTGGGAAGATCCATCATTTATCTGAGTGGTGTAGGCTGGAAGTCAATTTGTTTTACAGGAGTCCAGAGGGCTGCGGTCCTGGTTTCATCCATCAAAATAATAACTAAGCAATTAGTAAGTAATAGAATGGAATTGATTTTATAAAAGACAAGTAGTTATGTGGTCCATGGCTGGGACAATTGGATTCAGGGGCTGGAAAGGACACAGTAGACTGACGAGGACCGAAATCCTAAGAGTTGGGAGGATAGGGAAGGGGCTTGTGAGTGGACAGGCAAGGGCCACAGCAGCTTCTCCTGCCTCCTGCCCTGCAGGTGGCTTCTGGCTGACCCCCTGCTCAGGGGTGATCCCTCCCCAGCCTCACTGCCTTCCCTCATCCCTTACCCTTCACCCCTCCTTCCTGCCTGCAGGCCTCCTCCCCCACATCTTGAAGGCATTGAAGGCCAGGCCAGGGATGGGTGCACTCAGCTAAGTCCTTTCGGTTTAGCTGTGGTCCATGGTCCGCAGGTCACTCGGGAGCCTGCAAGAAATGCAGACACTGCAAGCCCAGCCCAGGGCACTGCGTCAGCGCTGGCACTTCAGCCCATCCCAGGGGACCTGTGTACACAGGAGAGTTGGAGGGTGGTTCTCAGTCCTCACTGAGAATCAGAACCACGGGGCTGGGGCTTGACCATCAGTGTTATTTACAAGGCTCCCAGGGTTAAAAACAACTGACTAGACATATGTTCTTACTGTGTAGAAAGGCAAGGCTACTGAACAGGGTCTACATCTAGCCAAGGATAGAATAGGACAGAATAGGGCCCTTGTCCTGGCAGACTAGTGTGAGGGGTCTACCACCTACTATATCCCATAGAAATGATCATGAGTAAGATGTTGTCCTGACCTTAAGTTGCCCCTTGTCTGAGGACAGAAACAAGGAAAGATCTAAGAACAAAGCAGTGTGGGAAGGACTGTGGTCTGCAGGCAAACTCTGAGAACACAGAAGCAGGCGTGATGGACACACCGGGGGAAGCTTGGAAGGGAGGCATGGGGTGGGCAGCTTCTGGGCCTCATCTTGAAGAACTAGGAATTCGGCAAGTGCAAGAAGGGAAGAACATTCCAGAAAAAAAGAACAGTATTGCAAAGGCTAGATTCACATTTGAGCAGTCTGAGTGCGGAACTGGTAGAAGCTCAGCAGGGTTGCAGCCTGGTGCGTTTGCAGCAGATAGGTTCATAAGAGGCAAGGATGGGGACATGCTTGGGGGTAAAGGGGATTGGCCTGTAATGCCAGAGAAGGCAACTCATAGGTGCAGGGACAGGACCACACTTGACTTTTAAGATCACTGGCAACAGAAGAGAGAGTGGCTGGGAGAAGGGATCCAGAGATTATTTAAAATATGGACAGGCCAGAATTGCCCTAAGTGTGATTGGATGATGCCCTCTGGACTTGTGAAGATTTAGGGGGCTGTTTACCCATCCACTAAATGGCCCCATATAGCTGTATAACTGGTATCTAGTGTGTTTCTAATTTGCTGTTGATGAGAGACTCTCTTAAGGCTATAAGAGTCTCATTCATTCTCTCTCTCTCTCTCTCTCTATATATATATATATATATACACATACATATATATACACACACACATATATACACACACACATATATACACACACACATATACACACACAAGCACACACATATATACACACACAAGCACACACATATATACACATACACATATACACACACACAAGCACACACATATATACACACACACATACACACACACATATACACACACAAGCACACACACATATATACACACACAAGCACACACATACACACACGTATACACACACACATATATATACACACACATATATACACACATATATACACACACATATACACACACATATACACACACAACTACACACATATATATACACACACATATACACACAGACATATATATACACACACACATATACACACATATACACACACAAGCACATACATATATATACATACACAAGCACACACATACACAAACACAAATATATACACACAGAAGCACACACACATATATACACACACACACATATACACATATATATACACACACATATATACACTCAGAAGCACACACATATATATACACACACAAGCACACACATATATACACACATACACACACATATATATACACACACATATATACACTCAGAAACACACACATATATATACACACACACATATATACGCACACACATATATACACTCAGAAGCACACACACATATATATACACACACAAGCACACACATACACACACACATATATACTCAGAAGCACACACACACATATATACACACACATTACACACACATATATACACTCAGAAGCACACACACAGATATATATACAAACACAGGCACACACATATATACATACACACATACACACACACATATATACACTCAGAAGCACACACACATATATACACACACACATATACACACTCAGAAGCACACACACACATATACACACACAGGCACACACATATACACACACACATACACACACATACACACACACACATATATACCTCAGAAGCACACACACATATATACACACACATATATATACACACACAAGCACACACATATATACACACACAAGCACACACATATATACACACATATATAACACACATATATATACACACACATACACACACACACATATATATACTCAGAAGCACACACACGTACACACACATATACACACACACATATATACACACGCAAGCACACACATATAAACACACACACACACATATATACACACACACATATACACACACATATATATACACATACACATATATACACTCAGAAGCACACACATATATACACACACATATACACACACATACACACATATACACACACATATATACACACAGAAGCACACACACACAAATATACACACATACACATATATACACACACATACATACACACACACATATATATATATACACACACATATACACACACATACATATATATACACACACAAGCACACCACACACATACGCATATATATACACACACAAGCACACACACATCCCTGTGTGTGCATGCGCATATGTGTGAGTGTATGTGTCTTTTTTAAGTTTTGATCTGAAGTGGCAGACCAACTTTCAGCTCTGTTGAGAAGGTCCAGCTTTAGGAAGCTGTCGAGGTTATCTAGAAGGTATTTGGTCCATCGCCTGGGTTCCTGATACACTATCTCCTTCTTCAAAACTCAGCTCAAGGTAACTTCCTCAAGCCCAATCCCCTCCTCCCCCGACCCACATTCGCATAGCATCAGAGCACTCAGCACATCACAGCTACATTTTGTTTTGCTATCTCCCTGGCTCAGTGTAAGCAATTTGTAGGTAGAAGTTATATCATCTAGCACAGCACTTGGCACCTAGTGGACACTCAGAAAAGTTTGACAAATGAATGACTCAGTAAAGCCAGTAGTTTGGGGTAGTGTTGGGAATTATGTCACCTCCCACAGAAAAATCCATTTCACTTCATTTTTGAGTCATACTTAAAGAGTCTGAACTATTCCCTTCATTTCAATTACATTAGCTAATTACTTCAGTGCTTAAGCTTCTTCTTGGACCTCTTCCACCAAAGATACAGTTGGTTTCCATAAATAATTTAGGTGCATGCTGCATATCCCATTTAGAAGATAGTGAGAGGCTCCCAATACTTCTAAGCAGGCTGGAACTGCTAAGAAAGAAGCATCCATCCCGAGGGTCTTCTTAGCATGACAGGTGCTGGGAAGATAGGTCACCATCCACGCTAGGCTGTAGTTTCCAAAGATGGCAGCAACAATATCTCTTGTCCATGAGCTTTTCTGCAATATGACCTTGACACTCCTCCCATTAGGAGATAGCACGTCTGCCTGCTCCCCACTGAATCTGAGTGGACTTGAGATTGCTCTAATAGGAATGGCCCGTTACACTGCAAAAGTAGCTAAGACACCTTCTAACTCTGCAAAACCAAGACTTCCCCCTTCCAGTGATCACCTAGTCTAGGGGTCTCCACCCTGTGGCCTGCAGGCCTGGGCACACATGCTGATTTTGTGAGGACTACTTTTGCCTATCTGTGGTGCGAAATATCATGAAAAGTATGCATGGACCTTTTTTGCTAATCCTTAGTGTTCGTTTATTTAATGTGTGGCCCTAAACAACACTTCTTCCAATGGCAGCAGAGAAAAAAAAAGTTAGACACCCCCCACTAGTCCCTCACTCACTCAAATACAAGAACATTTCTAAATCTGCCTCTCACTGGCTTCCATAATCTGATTTATTACACGTCTTTGATGTTATTTCCAATGATATCTTCTAGTCTCTCTCATAACCTACACACACTCGAGATCACTTTCCCGTCAAGTTGAGTTGACCTATAGTTATTGCTCATCAACTCAACATGCTTCATTCACCCTCTGCCTTTACTCTGGCTGTGCCCATGGCCCATCTCTTTGTCTTTTTAGCTATTCTTGAACATTATCTGTTGCATGGGTTAAAATTATGCAAGGCTGGTATTGAACTGTTTTTTGGTTTGTATGCATTGACATGGCTAAACTGGTTGCTAAAATATTAAACTATCTCTAGACTGATTGGTAAATATCGGTCACTACAAGGCCTCTCCTTCTCCACTCCCTTCCTTGTCAGTGTCCATATTAAATGTTAATATTTTCATGTTAAATATTTTCAATATCACCCCTGAGATTAGGCCCAGTTGCATACAACAGAAAAAAGGGGACTTAAAAAAGACTGAAGTTGACTTCTATCACAACCAAAAGAATTAAAGAGACAGGCAGTCTAGGGACATTATAGTGGCTCTGTAGTGTTATCAGAATCCCAGACTCCAATCACGCTCCATCATCCTCTGTGCATATTTTCTATCTGCAAGGTCAACTCATACTGCAAAGTAGATGTTGGAGCTCGAAGCTTCACAGCAGGATTCTAGATCAGCAATAAAAGAGATAGGACAAAGGGGTTCTCTTCCTAGCTGAATTAGTTCCTTGGAAGCAGCCTTTCCAGAAGTCCCTCATAACGCTGTGCATGCATTTCATTGACCAGAACTTAGTCACATGACCTTACCTAGAAGCAAAGGAGGCTAGGAATTGCAGTCTCAGCTTTGCTATTAAGGGAAAGGGGGAGAATTGATATTGGGGAGCACCTGACAGTTACTGACTCTCTTATCCTACATCCTGCAAGGTTTAGGACAAGATTTCCTTGTGACATCAGTTCCTGAGGATTGATATGAACTGTTTTTATCCCCAATTTGCAAGTAAGGAAACTGAGGCTCGATTGGAGATTAAATACTTGTCTAAGGGCATAAAACCAAGATTTGATTCATGAGCAAAGACAAAAAACTGTCATCTAAAACACCCAGCACAGTGCTCAGCAGGGAGAAGGCATTAAAAACAAATAAATAAAACCTTGTTGGTTTGATTGCTGGATGAGATGATTAACTCAGAATCCAGGTAAAGACAGGAAGTAGCCAGGGACTTACGAGAACGACCTGGGCCTTCACCAGGTACAGGAAACCACAACTCAGAAATAGGCAGAGGGTGCAGCTATGCCTCCAAATGTTGAGAGATTTGCCAAGGTCACAGAATAAAGTAAAGCTGACGCTCAGGTCTTCCCACTTCAGGGATCCCAATCTAGGACCTGTTTATACCTCAACTTTGGGGCCTCTGGCCAATGTTACACAGAGATTATTTACGCTCCAATAATGATGCTAGGTGCCTTTGTCACTAGGAAGAACTTCCATTTGATGCCTGGTCTGCTGTGTGCTTGGATTCCTTTAACATTTTATTGTTCCTTATCAAACAACTAAAATGTTCATGAAGTCATCTTCCACAGTTCAAACTTATCCAGGCGCATTGCTGAGCGTCTGCTGACAGTGACCAGCAGATTATTGTTATTATCATTATTAGTAGTATTACTATTACTGTTAGCTTAATGGAAATAAGTCATGCAAGTTACAGCTATCAATGAGAGTTGTGTTTGGCTTTTTTTCATGACAGCCCTACAGATTTTAGGGCCAGCCTTGGGTACTTCTTCCCTTGGGCAGAGGCACTTGGAAAAGCAGGCTTAGCCTTCCCCTTTTGCTCTAAAAGAATATTTTATTGTTGCCTTGGCGCCCGTAGCACAGTGGTTATGGCTCTGATTACGGCACCAGCCACATGCACCGTGGCTAGAGGGTTTGAGCCCAGCTCGGCCAGCTAAACAACAATGACAACTACAACAAGAAAATAGCTGGACATTGTGGCGGGCACCTGTAGTCCCAGCTACCTGGGAGGCTGAGGCAAGAGAACTGCTTAAGCCCAAGAGTTGGAGGTTGCTGTGAGCTGTGACGCTACAGCACTCTACCCAGGGCAACATAGTAAGACTCTGTTTCAAAAAAAAAAGAATATTTTATTTTTTAAAATTTCAAACATATGCCAAAGATTTAGTTTGCACCATGTGAATTCACCATTTTGAAGGTCAACAGTGATTGAATATCAGCTTTTTTTTTTTTTTTTGCAGTTTTTGGCTGGGGCCAGGTTTGAACTCGCCATTTCCGGTATATGGGGCCGGCGGCCTACTCCTCTGAGCTACAGGCGCTGCCTCAGCATTTTTTTGTTTGTTTGTTTGTTTGTTTGAGGTGGTGTCTTCCTATGTTGTTCAAGTTGGTCTCAAACTCCTGAATGCAAAGAGTCCCCCTCCTCGGCATCCTGAGTAGTTGAGATCACAGGAGTGAATATCTGTAATTTTGTATGACTCAAATTAATAGTGCAGCATGGTCCAGCTACAACAGTGATCAGCTCAGGGTCAACCTTGTTTCATTTAAACCTTTACATTTTCCTTCACTCCACAATGGATTGTTTTATTTATTTATTTATTTTTTTGAGACAGAGTCTCACTCTGTTCAAACTTCTGGGCTCAAGAAATCCTCCTGCTTCAGCCTCCCTGATAGCTGGGAACACAGGTGCCACAATGCCAGTCCAATATATATATATATATATATATATATATATATATTGCATTTTTAGTAGAGATGGGGTCTCACTCTTGCTCTGGCTATTCTCGAACTCCTGAGCTCAAGCAGCCCACCCACCTCCACCTCCCAGAGTGCCAGGATTACAGGCATGAGTCACTGCACCCAGCCTCACAATGGATTGTTTTAAAGCATAGCCCAGACATCTTATTATTTCATCAGTAAATACTTCAGTGTAAATCACTCAACCATAAGGACTCTTCTCAAGCATAATCCCAACACCATTTTCTGTATCACTCAAAAATTTACAGTAATTCCTTGATTTTATTAAGTATCTGGCCAATGCTCAAATTTCTCCAATTGTCACATCAAATGCTTTAGTTTTTGTTGTCATTGTTATTTTTTAGTTTTTTGTGAAGAATCAGGATACAAAAAAATCTATATGTGGTAATGGGCTGATATATCTCTTAAGCTTCCATTAATCTATAAATTCTCCTTATGTTTTATTTTTTTCCCTTTTATTCTTTTTTCCTTGCCATCTTTTGTTGATGAAACCTGTAGTGTTTTTTCCTACAGACAAAATCTGGCCACTTCCCTGTAGTGCAGTGTAAACATGGTAACGTACCCTCCAGTCCTCTGTAATTCCCATAGCTAGGAATTACCTCCAAAGGCGTGATCTGATTCGGGTTAGATGTCTTTGGTAGGTGTTGTTGTCTTCCATGGGAAGGAGCACGATGTCCAGCCATCTATCCTTTCATGATGGTAGCTGTCACCAGTGATCACTGCCTAGATTTGTTGTACCCTAAATGATTATAAATTGGCCTTGGTGACAGGTAGGTGGCATATGCAGTTAAGAGGCTCCCCTTTCCCTCCTCCGCCCACCCCTGGCTATGTTGTTGGACAGGCTTGACCTACTCTGTGATGGGGCTGGATGCTACACACCCTGCCCACCTCTCCCCCTTCCTCCCCACCCCCACTTTCCTGTAGGAAGGCTCACCATTAAGGGAAGGCTGGAAAATTAAAAAAAGCCTCGAGTCTGGGCCTAGCCTTGCGGATGCCAGCCTCAGAGGTTGCTAGGATACACAGTTCCCAGAGCCCCCGCGGAGCTGCATCCTTCTGGAGCGGCTCTCGGACACCGATGGGCTGGGTGTGCAGTGGGAAGGGGAAGAGAGGGGGGCACGCCACAGACAAGCCTGCCAAACAGCAGGAGATCCGGGCCCCTCCTGGAACTCCATGGAGCTGAGAAAACATCTCCCTAGAAGCATCTCTACCCAGGGATCAATTTGGAACACCTACAGTGAAGGCCACCCTATGAATTTAAAAAACCCTCTAGTCCTATCCTCGCTGTACTTGCATTTCTTCTGCAACATCCCCCTCTATACAGTGTATAATTCAGAAAATATTCAGAAAACCTGAGTGAGCAAATGCCAGCCTTTTCCCCAACCCCTATCTGCCTGGGAAACTTCAGGTCCACCTCAAGACTCAGCAAATGGCTGTGTCCTCATCCTCAAAGCAGCCTTCAGGATTCCCTCCCTGCACTCCCAGAGGCCCCATGCCGACCTCCTGCTTACACTCTCAGCAGCACTGCAGTTATCTGTTCTAGTGCCTGTTTCCCCATGGTGTCTCCTTCTCCTCTGTACCCTTAGCACTTAGCACAGTGCCTTGCATAGGTCAGTTTGCTGCATGAGTAAAAGTGCTCTCTTGCATGCCTCTGGAGACATGGAGCTTATTATCATAACACAGCTCATTCTGGGCAACCTCAGTACTCCTCCTCTATCACAGCCAAAATCTGCCTCCCAGAAACATGTGCCCAGGAACCTGGGTGGGGCTGCCAGTGCTGCACTGAACAAGCCAGATGCCTCTTCCACAAGACCGACCTTTCAGAATTGAATCTTTCTCCATTGCCCTGTGCAGCACCCACCAACATGCAGTAGGGAAATGGGTCAGACATTCATGTTCTAAGTCACCATGCTGGGTGCCCTGGAAACCTCCTTAGGGTAGGAGGTGCTGATCCTACTAAGCACTCATATACCTGCACCATCTCCCTGGTCCTACTGGGACAGCACCCAAGGGCTCCAAACTGTAGAGCACAGGTCTTGATGCCAGGGAACTCAGGTAGAGGGTACAGGTTGGACCCTGCAGGTTTCCTTAGGTGAGAGTATCCCTCCAACCCTTTCCTGGTGCAGGTTAGGGGATCCCAAGTCCTAAGGAGGAGGCCTAGGTTTCTCAGGATCACCCAGAGAAGCTGTGCAGAGCTCAACCCAGAGCTCAGAGACAAGAGGTGAGGAGGAGGAGGCAGCGGTGCGTGAGCATCAGAGACCACAGTCGACCTGACATGAGCCAGTTCTCTCTCATTTCTGTGCCACCATCCCTGGGGTGGCAGAAGAACTAAAATCCTTTCTGACATCTCAGGACCAAACTTGTCAAATTCCAGAAACAGCTTTTCCCCATCAGTGACTCTCAGAAGACGTCCTCAGAACAGGCTGGTGCTAACATGTTGGTTCTGGAAGGCTCCCCTCTGGAGACTGCCCGTCAGGCCCAGGAACCTAAGCCAGGCACAGTGGTGAGGCTTGGTGGCATCAAGTGAGGGACTCGGAGCCAGCCCACCTGGTGCAAATACCAGCTGTCCCCTCACCAGTTCTGTGGCTTCAGCAATCGCTCATCCTGGCCCAGCCTCAATGTCAATGTGTATCTCCAAATAATTAGGGCTGAGTGGGGAGCTAATGTTTATGATATGAATAGAATAATGAATAAGTCTTAGCACAGTATCTGTACAGTGATCTTTAGTAAACATCAGTTAACACTAACCATTATTACACACATCCACTTCCCCCCAGGGCCCCCTGTCCTGTGGGCGGACATTCCTATGGGTGCATGTAAGGTGGGAGATGAACAGTAGTAGCCAGGCCTGGACCTGGGGTGGTTTTGAGTAGAAAAGCTGGCATTTGCTCACTCAGGTATATTTTCTGAATATACTTTTAGAGGGAAATTTGGGGATACCAAGGACTGAGGGGAGCCCTGATTTGTACTCCCTGAATGTCACGGAGTATGACATACCTGGAACCCTCTCCTCTTGCAAGTGAAGAAGCTGATGCCTGAAGACACCACACCTTCTCCCTAATTAGTGGCAGAACCTGGACCACAAGGACTCTGCCCTAAACAAGCCTTCTCCACCTGGGCTGGGCGCAGAGAGGCCAATTGTCAAGGCTGGGAGGCGGGGCCAGAGAGAGAGAATGGGCTCCCAACCAATGAGAGCCCACAGAGATGATGTAATGCTTTGCCTCAGCTCCATTAGCTGCAAATCTTGCTACTCCAGACCATACTCTGGGGCTGCTAGCTGCAGGGAGGTTTTTGGCAGAGGGAGTGGTTATTGGTCAGGAAAGGGGGTTGTGAGGGAAATTGAGGGTACTGAGGACTGAGGGGAGCCCTGATGCATCCCTGAACAGACCGTGGGGACTGCTAGCTGCCCTTACTGAACTCAAAGCTGCTCGGGGAGCCCTAGGGAGCAGCGTCCAAACACCCCATCACCTCCTGGGGCAGCGCCTCCAGTCCACTGGTGCTGCAAATCCTGGGAGACTTAGGAGGAGATGGAGGCACCAGCCTACCCCACCTGGGAAAAAGCCTGGTACCCTGGAGGGAGAAAGGTGGGGCCTGGGGGTCAGCAGAAGTACAGCCTGCGGTTTATACCTGCTACCTGCTCTAGACCAGAGCTGCCCAGGACATGGGTCTGCCTGGGAACCACTGTGCTTTCTAAACACCGTGGTCCAGCGGCCTGGAGGGGAGGGTTAAATGAGGAGTCTGGGATGGAGACCAAAGCAGCTTTTCCTTCTGGACAATTCCAGACCTCATACAGTACTCCAAGGCCCCAGCCCCACCCTCAAGGCAGTCAGTCCATGTCTTATCCAGGTTTTACAAATGAAGAAACAGGCTCTGCACAGCAGGAATGACCAGTGGAGCCACAGGGGGTAAAAGTGAGGAGTGAGGAGCTTGAAGACACTGGGCAAGGTGGCACCAGTACGCACAGCAGAGGTGCAAGTTCTAGAAGTTTCTGGAAGTTCTTGCTCAAAATCAAGAAAACACTGTCTTTTTTGTGTGTGTGTGACAGAGTCTCAAGCTGTCGCCCTGGGTAGAGTGCTGTGACGTCACAGCTCACAGCAACCTCAAACTCTTGGGCTTAAGCGATTCTCTTGCCTCAGCCTCCCAAGTACCTGGGACTACAGGAGTCCACCACAACGCCTGGCTATTTTTAAGTTGTAGTTGTCATTGTTGTTTGGCGGACCAGGCTGATTTGAACCCACCAGCTCCAGTGTACGTGGCTGGTGCTCTAGCGGCTTGAGCTACAGGTGCCAAGCTAAAACACTGTCTTAAAAGAGGAACTTCCACAAGATCCACCAGGAATGTAGAAGCAGCCTCTCCATAGGATTGGCCCCTGGAAAATAGGAAAAAAACAGGCTGAGAAAACATCCATCAGGCAGCCTGCTAATGAGCCTGGCAGACATCCAGCCAGCAGTCTAGGGGCCCCTCGGCCAGGTAACCAGACGCTCTTATAATCCATCATCACCAGCAGGACAGATCAGCTGGCCATGGAGGCCTGGAGGGTTCTTCGGGGTCTCCTTCAGTACCCCCTTCAAATGCTAACCCACCCTTAAGCATGCCCACACTTCCTCTGAGCATTTGCCTGTCCCTTCCCTCTGCCTTTAGCTGTGTCATTTGTAAGCTGCATAACAAAACACCAGAGCTGGTGGCCTGTAGCATGCATTTTCTTCTTGTGCCTGCCTCTGCAGTCAGCTGGCAGATCAGGGGTGGGCTGGGTTCTCTCTCATGTCTGGGGCCCCAGCTGGGACAAGTGGGCTTGTTTGGCTGATTTCAGGTGGTCTCTCCACCTCTAAGAGGCAAGCCCAGGCTTATTTACACTGGGGTGACAGTTGCAGTGTGCAGGGCTTCTTATGGCTGAGGCTCAGGACTGGCACATCATCGCTGCTGTGCCTTCTCCCTGCTAAAGCAAGTACCAAGGCCGTCCCACACTCAGGAGGTAGAAAGGAGCAGCAAAGCGTCATTGCAAAGAACCAGGACACAGAGAGGTTCTTTCCTGGGTCCATCATTGCAAAATGCAATCAATGTACAGCAAACACCATCTCTGCCCCTCTTCCCTCTACCTACTGGAACATGTCCTGTTTTTCAAGGCCCATCTCAGGTCTAGCTCTTCATGAAGTTTTACTTGAATGTCTCCCTCTCCATCTAATCCAGACTAAATGAATAATAGGAGGATATTATCTGGAGCCCTGGGGCCCCAGAGGAGGGTATGTAAGAGAGGAATAGGATACAACTGGCCCTGTGGGTTCTGGCTAGGGAACTCTGCAGCTGGGACAGCAACATAGAGACATCAGGGCCCACCCATGCCTTGGATTTGGGTGAACCCCCTCTGAGGATAAGGTGCAAGTTCTGAAATCTGACACGCACATAATATGCTGCAGGGAAAAGCAGGGGACGTCCACCCATCCTCCTGTCACCTAAGAGTATCCACTGAGGGCCTGCTGATCATACCTGGCTGTGTGCCAGGCACCCCTACGCATCATCTTACAGAAACCTCCTGGTACTTACCAGGTGATGTTGGCTTTCATCTCCATTTTACAGATGAGGAAACTGAGACTCAGAGTGTTTGAGTGACTGACCAAAAGTAGGGGAGAAAGGGAGTCAGGGTTCAGGCTCGAACCCCTGGTTGTGTCTAAAATCAAAAATCAGAAGTTCCTCTTCTAGTTTCCACTGCCTCTAGGCATCAGCCCTGCTAATGACAAGCACAGGACCCTGGGAATCTGGCATTGTTCTAAACACTTTGCTGTTAACCCAACCAGGTAATAAAAGCATTTTGCTTTAATTCACTTATTCCTCATAATAACCCTTTGAGGTAGGTACAATCTTTACTTCCATTTTACAAATGAAACACACAGAGGTTAAGTGACTTGCCTAAGGTCACGCTTCTGGAAAGTGGCAGGGGTGGGCTTGCATCCTCAGCACTTAGCCCCACTGCCACATACTCACTGTTCTTGTAGTCGGGATGCCATAGGCTCCGGGTCTGAGGGGACACACACATGCAGGGTAGAGGGAAAGCAAGACAAAGAACTGAAATGGGAGAAATAGGAGTGGAAGTCGGAGCCCAGAAAGCGGTGGGCGGCAGAGCGTGGTCTCGGCCAGGCTGAGTCCCTCCTTTCTGAGTCACAGTGCCAACCGGAAGCCCTGGCCAAGCGCGGAGCTGGCGCGGTTCTGGGAGGAGAGGACGGTGACAGCACATATGGCAGTGCTGCCTGAGACCACCCTCTGGGGAAGGCCCTGATGGCCTGGCCCCGCATTTCTGCGGAAGTTCCAGCTGGAGACAAGTAAGGGGTGGGGAGGGGAGCAGAGAGAAGACGGAACCGCAGACTGGGCAGACTGGAGGGAGAGGCAGGCACACAGGATTCCCCGTTAGCCAGGCCATATGTTCAAATGCGGACAAATAGGTGTGAGAGGGCACCAAGCCTGAGTGAGCCCAGCCACAGAGCAGCCAGGAGAGGGCTTACCGGCAACATCGTCTGGGTCTGCATCATGCTAGAGTAAAGAAGGGTGCTGCGGCGCATTGCAGCTGAGGCCAGCACCTGCTGTCAGCCACCCTCTCTTCTAGCTGCTCTGGGAGGCAGGGACTGTGGAGGCTTAGAGAAACTCACTGATTTGCCAAAGGTCACACAGGTGCCGGGTAGGGCCGAGGAGAAGAGCAGGATTTGAACCCAGGCCCGCCTGATTCCAAAGTGGGTCCTTAGCTGATGCTCCAGCCCCCTGGCCAGTTGATAGAGGCAGAGGCAGTGCCCTCTTCAGTTATGGTATCTGGGTTGGCTGACACGCCTCCCAGCCTGCCAGGGGAGAGGACGCAAAATAACCGGGTCCCCGAGTGGGTAGAAAAGGCCTGGACTGGCACTGCAAGATAAGCTCCCAGAAGTCGTGAAAAGATATTGCTGGGTTTAAACATAAGGATTGTGACCTCTACTTATGGAGCTTTCCTCTGTGCCAGGCACCAGCTAAGTGCCACACATCTGTGAGCTGTCACTTGATCCTCACAACAAGACCACGGAACAGGTGCCGTCATTACCATAATCCCCGTCTTATGGAGGAGGGCACCGAAGCAAAGAGAGGCGAAGGTTAAATGCAACCTGGTATCCTGGATTCGATCCCAGAATAGGGAAAGGACATTGGTAGAAAGACCAGAGAGCGTCTGGATAAAGTCCAGGGTTGGTAGTGATGCACCAATGATCATTTCTTGGTTTTAGTGAACGTATTAGGTAATGTAAGAACTCCACTTTAAGGGATGCTGGGCCAAGGCTCTATGGGAATGGTTGCTGCAACTCTTTTGTACATCTAAAATTCTCTGAAAATCAAAAGCTTAAAAATAAAAGAGGTCGAGTGACTTGCCTGAGATCACGCAGCTGCTGGGTGCCACATGAGGATTCGGTCCTGGGCTATCTGGCTGCAGAGTCCAAGCTATGACCACCACACTGTGTCAGCTCAGAGGGGCACTCTGTCACCTGCCCCTCCCCGGCATGCTTTGGCCCAGGGACATTGTCAGAGTGGGGACAAGCCTAGGCTCAGATCTTGGCAGGAATTACCAGCCAGGGCCCCCGAGGCAGTGTTGGGAAGAAGCTCACCCACCTATGTTCATTCCCCACCCTGCCCCAACGTCATCCTAGGACCTCAGATGAACAAGTTCTCGTCCCAGATTTCTTCTTCATTTATCCAAGTCCTGACCAACATCTGATGCCCACTCCCTCTTGAGCATCTTTATGAATAGAACAAATGGGTTCCAGGCTGACTATCTCCCTCACCCCAGCCAGCTGTGGTCTTTGATGTCCTTGACATTGTTCACACATCAAAAAATACACACACCCCCCAAGTGCCAGCACCTGCCAGACCGGCCCCTCCTCAGACTTTCGAGTGCCAGCTCTGCAGGCCCCTTCTCAGTGCTGAGAACTCCAGCACTTCTTTTGGTTCTCTGACCTAGGGATGACGGCTGCTTCCTGCAGTTTCGACCTGTGTTAACCTGAGAGTGTTTTTTCACCTCTTCAGTTTCCCAACTCAGAAGGAATGGCATGAAGGGGCTTGGATCAGGCAGGCATTTAATTGTGGGTTATCATTTTTTCACCTCCAATTGCATTTTCCTTGCTATTTTTCCAGCCTCCCTTAATAGTTTATTCCTTCCAATTACCCAGCCTCAAAACCCAATGCTACATATTTTGTTACATGGCAGCAACTTACTTCTGAGCACCAGTTTATGTATTAGCTCTTGTTACATAATAAAATATCCCTAATCTCAGTGGCTCAAAATATGTCTCACGTGTCTGTGGGTCAACAGGGAGGTGGGGGTTGGCTGATCCTGGCTGTGCATGACTAGTTCTGCTGGTTTTCAACTGAGTATGATCTAGAAGATGGGCTGCCCTAGTCTGCACTCAGCTGGGGCTAGCCCTATTCCACGTGTCCCTCAGTTTCTCCTGGGACCAGTGGGCCAGCCAGGGTATGGTCATGTGAAGGCAATTGTAGTGGCACATGAGAACAATTCCAACCCTGCAAGACCTTTGCAAGTCTGATTGAGCTCTGCTGTGACCCCACTGACCGAAACACACGGCTGAGTTCAAAACACCTGTCCAGGGAGGAGAGAGTAAGACGGCTCCGAGTGCCACTGGGGCTCTGTGATTCGCCCCTCAGAGCTGAACCCCAGAGTCCACGCCAACTTTTCCCCTCTCTGACCCCAGGGCCTCGTTTGTTTCCAACAATGACCAGGTGGCTCTTATATGCTGCCCTCTGTGGCTTATCTTTGTTTTTCTGCTCAAGCAGGCACCAG
>CAUYPK010130146.1:0-32201 GCA_963574355.1 Loris lydekkerianus
AAATTCAAAAAATCTCTTAAGATCCTTCTTCTTAACCCTAGTTCCTCATGTCTTGAGGGACTCTTTAAGCCCCTGTAAGAATAAATCATGTTAACTCAATGCTTGTCCCATGATTGCGTTGCTTCACTTACCCAAATCGGATCTGACTCACAGACGGGTGCCTCTGTGGCGATCACAGTGCGTATCTGTCTCACTTCTTCATTAAAGTGGCGATCACAGTGTGGATCTGTACTCGCTCTTCCCTTTAAGCGGCAATCCAAGGTGCCAGCTGGCCTTTACAAAGCAACACTCTCTCGGACCCCAGACCCAAATGGCCCCACGTTGGGGGCCAGTTGCCCCGGCCCGCGGGGCTAGTTCAGCAGGGACCTAGGGTAGGGGTAATGAGAGAGTGAAAGAAACAAGAGACACAAGGAACGGAGAGCAAGACAGAATTCTGGATCAAGCTCTCAAAAACTTTATTTTTTAACAGCTATATAAACACAAGTAGAGGGAGGAAGTGTGCTCAGGGGTATGAGAGTGTGGGGAATTCCCAGAGCAGGTGTGGTGATCCAACGGTCAGAATGTTTGTTTCGCCTAGGGCAGTAACCTTCCAAGCACCTGACTTATAGTGATAAGTGTCCATGGTGAGCTTGCTCTTAAGTATTGGCTCCCGGAAAGTATCAGTAATGAGAACAATAACAGTTTTTTCTACTTTCTAACACTAAGTCATCGTTTAATAGTGTCTTTTCTATATGGTTTTCCTTTAGAGCATGACTTTTCATACTGTCTTGAAAAAATTACTAATGATTAAAGAATCAAATGTCTTAAGTTAAAATCTCAAGAATTTGGAGACAAGCATCTCCATATGTCTGCTTTATTCTTGTCTAAGCAGGTGTTATCATTTAAAATTATATTATTTATTTTGTGTATATGTTTATTTACTGTCCCTCACTATAATGTAAGCTTTTTGGTTGTTTTAATCATAGAGGATGTATAGTCAATGTCAAAAAATATTTGTTGAACGTTCATAATGTATAATAAATATTATATTGACAGCTTTAGGCATAGTAGACATGGCAGGAAAAAAAGTTGTTTCAACTGCCTGGGTTGACTTTCTAGGGCTCAGTGGGGGTCACATGTCATACCTGAAATCATCTCTAGAGCAGGGGAATGGCATGGTCTGGAAGGGCATGGCCAGGGAAACACCAGGTGGGCCAGGCCACTCCAATTCCAGGGATATGAGCTCTCGAAGAAAATGTGGACTGGGGTGGCACCTACGGCCCCACAGACCATGGGTGGTGGGTTCTAGCCCAGCCAAACTGCAACAAAAAAAAAAAAAAAAAAAAAAAAAAGAAAGAAAAAGGAAAGAAAGAAAGAAAATGTAGACTGCTCTGACTAAGGTAAAGGTGAAACGATGTTGGTCATGCAGAAACAACAAATGTAACCACAACAGCTTTTATTAAACAGCTGTTCTTATCCCCAGTCTCACTCTGATGTCTTCTCAGTACAGATGCAAGACACAACCTCTAATTTTAGTATCTAATACATACCTATATTATCCAGAAACAAGTATCACTCTACATTATTTTGATACTAATCACGAAAATCATTTTGGTGTGCTTTCTTGAGCAATATTTTCTGCCATTTTAGTTACTTCCAGGAATGATCATTTTTAATTTCTTGATGTATCCCTCAAAACCACCCAAATGTACATAAGGTTCTGCTGTAAGAAATAAAATTCACGAGCATCTGCATAAAAGACGTAATCCAGCATTCCTTTAAGTGAGAGATTCTTTTTTATTTATTATTTTTTTCCGCCACCCTATTTATTTTTTATTATTTGGGATTCTTTGAGGGTACAAAGAATTAGGTATACTGATTGCATTTGTTAGATAAAGTCCCTCTTACAACTGTGTCCTTCCCCCAAGAGGTGTGTCGTACACTGTGACCCCCCCATCCTTCTCCCTCCTCCCCTACCCCACTGCTGTATGAGCTCATCTGCTGCCTTCATATTAGAATTAAGTACACTGGATTCTTGCTTCGCTATTCTTGCCATGCTTTACTAAGAAGAATATGCTTCAATTCCATCCCAGGTTAATACAAAGAATGTAAAGTCTCCATCTTTTTAAATGGCTAGATAGTATTTCATGGTGTACATATACCACAGCTTGTTAATCCATTCCTGGATTGGTGGACAAATATTTAAGTTGTTTCCACATCTTAGCAATTGTAAATTGAGCTGCAATAAACAGTCTAGTGCAAATGTCCTTATGATAAAAGGACTTTTTTTCTTCTGAGTAGATGCCTATTAATGGGATCACAGGATCAAATGGGAGATCTAATTTGAGTTCTTGTGGATTCTCCATACTTTCTTCCAAAAATGTTCTATAAGTTTGCAGTCCCACCAGCAGTATTCCCTTCTCTCCACATCCACGCCAGCATCTGTACTTTTGAGACCTTGTGATGTGGGCCATTCTCATGGGTGTTAGGTGCTATCTCAAAGTAGTTTTGAATTGCATTTCTCTGATGATTAGGGATGATCAGAATTTTTTCATGTTTGTTAGCCATTCTTTTGTCTTCTTTAGAGAAGGTTCTATTCATGTCTCTTACCCAGTGATATCTGGGATTGTTGGGTCTTTTTTTGTTGATTAACTTGAGTTCTTTGTAGATCTTAATTATCAATCTTTTGTCCAGTTCACAATATTCCAATGTCTTTTCCCATTCTGAAGGTTGTCTGTTTGCTTTGGTTGTTGTTTCCTTAGATGTACAGAAGCTCTTCAGGTTAAGTCCCATTTGTTTATTTTGTTGTTGTTACAATTGCCAGTGGAGTCTTCTTTCCCCCAGCCAATATCTTCAAGTGTTTTCCCCACACTTTCTTTGAGGATTTTTATTGTTTCATGCCATAGATTTAAATCTTTTATTCATCTTGAATCAATTTTTGTAACTGGTGAGAGGTGTGGGACCAGTTTCTGTCTTTTACACACAGTTATCCAGTTCTCCCAACACCATTTATTTAAACTTCAGACTGATTTACGGGTACAGATAGGTTGCATTGTTTGCGTTTATTAGGTAAAGTCCATGTTGTAGTTGAGCCCTTCACCCGGGAGGTGTGCCTTACACCCTGTGTTGTGCCCATGAGGTGAGAGCACAGGAACCCCTCTCCTCTCCCCCCCCCCCAATGAATGTAGTTGTGTTTTTGTCTTGTGTGGGCTGGTAGATTTTCATCTTTGGGTTTCACATTAGTATTGAGCACATTGGATGCACTTTTCCATTCTTGTGAAACTTCACTTACGAGGATGTTTTCCAAATCTTTCCAGGTTAATACGAAAAATGTAAAGACTCTATCTTTTTTTGTGGCTTGTCAAAAAACATTAACAAATCTGACAACACATGGTTGTGGTCACCATAAGGAACTAGGCCTGGTGTACAAGTAGTGCTTGTCGGGTCTACAAATGTTAGGTCAAGTTAAGGAGGTGGTCAGCGTAGGGAGCTGGCCAGAAAAGGAGATTCTACAGTGTGTAATCATTCACAGCTACCATAACCATTTGGTCATTATTGATTACAATTACTTTTCCAAGAAGTTACTTTTTAGCATTAGTCTTTCTCCGTAGGGATGTCAAAGCCAACCCTGATCCAAGTCTGCTGGGAGGGGAGAAAGTATTTCCATGAACACTAGTAGATTTTAATATTTATCAGGACTGTGTGATATAGAACAAGAATGCCTGGAGCCTTTAAAAAGAATAATCTACAATTCACAGCCAGTACCTTTAAAATGTAAAGTATCAGCCTTTTTAAAAATGAGGACACTCTTGTCAAATGCTAATCCTGGAATTACTTAACTGCTGTTTTTGCAGTAGCAACCAGTGTTAGTACAGGGAAAAACGTAGCATAAAAATGATTCATGCATTTTTAGAAAGCTTCAGTTTATCAAAAAGGTATACGTCTCCCTGATTCATTTGAAATGGATGCAGCTGTGCTTTACAATTATCTTTGGGTGTAAGCATGAATGATGGCTGAGGTGACTCTTAATTTACAGTTTAATAATTGGAAGGAGGAATTGGCAGTCTTACTCCCTATCTTTGCTTTTTAAGCATTTTAGGCATTCCAGAAATAGTTGGGAAACTTGAACAGATTAAATCATTTATGCCTTTTGCTTAAAATTAGAGCTAAACTTTAAATGAAATAAAACATTCTACTGCTAATGTGTTTTTCTTTCTATAGTATCTGTAGGGCAAAATTATTTCAGATAATCTAAGAAGTGAACAAATATAAAAGTAATCAAAATGGGAAGTTTAATGAGGTCAGAGGAGAGCTTCATTCCTCTCCTAGGCAGAGTCTAGTCAAGTAGAAATTCCAAAAAGAAATATCTTAAAACCAAAATAATAACCCCCCAAATAAACCACTGTTGTTCTGTCTTAATTGCTTCTGCCAGTCCGCTTGTGCAGATGAGGAACTTTCTTCCTGGGAAAACCAGATGGATTACTGCATTCACCCTTAAGCAGTGTTTGGGTGAATCCACTTTTGAAGACTAAAGCATTTAGCTGAAACCACTGTGCTTTGCTATTGACATAACAAGTGGGGGTTCACACTTCAGGCTGTGGTCACACACCCGCTTGGGAAGGCTTGTGATTTCTCTCCCAGTGTTTGTCACCTTCCTCTGTAAGAGGATCAACAGTGAAAGCCCAGAATGAGCAGAGCCCAGGGTTTGTCTCCTGCGGCTTCAGGTAGAAGGCTCTGGAGGAATCTGCTGCTCTGAGGAAGAAACGGGACCTGCAGCTCATCCAGCGGGGAGGAACCCTGGCTCCACTTTGCTCTCCACTGAGATCCAGCTTACACTGACTCGAAGAATGCAGTCTGTTTTTAATGTTGCTTATTTTCCTGTCTGAATTGCCTAACAACTTTGTAGGTATAGACGGACAGTTAAATTATCTAATTATAACCTAGACCAATGATAGGTTATTAATACCTTTTGAATAATTAATAACATGCCAACATTTTCTTATAATAAAATACTTTTACTGAACTAAGCCAAAACACATTTGAAAAATTAAATAATAAATCAAGAATATTGTTGGATTAGCTGGTCTCTCAGCCCCTTCTACCTCTCTCTAAATTTCTGATTCCACTGATAAAAAAGATGATCCAAGATAGTACCGAAATAGAACTTAAATGAGTGGTAGAGCCAAGTGGTTCTAAATCACTGCGTTAGAGGCGGCATTTTAACCCCTCTCTGCCACGACACATGATAGAAAAGGGCTGTCTGGAAAGTATCCAGCTGTACATTATGAAAGCTAGAGGCAAGCCTGGCTGGATACTTTCTAAACAGTCCTTGTATACTGAACTCAGAAGCATTTAAATATAATCACTTCTCGGGGGTGGCGCCTGTGTCTCAAAGGGGTAGGGCACCGGCCCCATATGCCAGAGGTGGTGGGTTCAAAACCAGCCCCGGCCAAAAAAAAGAAAAAAAAAAAAAACTTAAAAAAATATATAATCACTTCTCAGACTTTTGGCCTTTTAGCCAAAAGTACAGTAGCATTTGAAAAAAATTTTTTTTTTTTTTGCATCCAACAGCATTTTATATTATAATATATCAAGTTTTTATGTTCCACAGCATTCACCATCCATGCATATGTTCCTAGACACGGGGGTCCAGCCACCCATGGCTGTCAGCCAGTGTGTGCAGATGAGGACAGGGCCACCAAATTTCATCAGAAGGCCGGCCATTATGGAGGGTACAGTAACCTCTCAATTCTATTCTATTCTTCAATTTCAAACCACAGTTTTATATATCAAGTTCAAAGCAAAAGCCATGTTAACCCTTATCTTAAACAACAATAATTGGCATACCCCATGACTCATAATAAACAGAAATCAGCATAACCCAGGACCCAAAACAACATTCCAGTTCAAAACTTCATCTCCTAAATCAATTGCCCTAAACTACTCAAGATATACATGTTTAGGTTAAAGCTGAATTTGCAAAACAGCAAGAATGGGAGACAGGAGGTGAAGGTTGCCTAGGACCTAAACCAGCGAGACCACCGTGTCCTGTCGGCCCTGGCCTGACTGACTTCAGCTGATTCTCACCACAAGCGCTCTCTTGTATTCGTCATATCACAGACCATCCTGCTACACATTTGAAAAAAAGTCACACACACGGTGTGTGCTGACTTGTTCTACAGGCAGGTCTTTGTGCTCGACTTCTGGACCATGAATAATGACCCTGGGCCTCTTATATTCACAGGTTCAGAATGTCAGTGATTCTCACAATACAGGGCCTAGCATTTCTCTACAGGGCTGAGTGTATAATTTGAACAAGCATAGTTACATTTTCAGAACAAAGTATGGGTGAAGGAGAGTGAAAAAAGAGGCTGAAAAAGTTCTTCAGAACAGAGTGTGGAGACCCAGCACATCATACAATAGACACAGAGGTCCAGACGTGAAATCAGAGCAGGTGAGCCTGGAGAGAGGTGTGGTGCGTGAGCAGAATGTGCATCAGGGGTTGGGGGTAGGAGGACAGACAGCAGAATGCACTGCCAGACGCTCCTCTGGAGCCCGACCAGGACCTTCTGGTAAGGCTCTTCCCCTTGGAATCCCACACTTTCCATCTGGTAATCATTAATGACAGAAGACAGTTAATTTTCAAAGATGATTTTGTTTATCTCAAGTTTCAATAGCTTGTAATGTGAGAACATAAGGATTTTTAAAACCTTTTCCAAAGATAAATTATATACTGTATTTTAACATCATGCATGGACAGCTCCGAGAACTGCACCCGGCCATTTACCTTGAGAAGTTCTGCTTTTTTCTTGAGTAAGAATTGTTAATATAGTCTCACTTTTTGGTAATTAGGAAATTGAGGTCCTGAGATTTAATTCTTTTCTGAAGGGCCTGGATCACATAACTAGAATTTCAAGTGGAAATGAAACAAACAAACAAACAAACAAACAAACAAACAAACAAAAAAAAAGTCAAGTTGTATTATATTTATTTGGAAGATTATAACAGAATATTCAGAATTTCTTCATAGCCTCCCCCACCCACACACACACATTAAATGAGATAGAAGTTCCACACAAGTTCATGGCAAGATGCCTCGAATGGTATGAGCATATTTGAGGATTTGACTTAAAATGTCTATTTCATACATCAAAGTTAAGATCTTCATAAAGTAGAAGGTTATTTTTTAGTGCTTATTATCCTAATTTTCTTCATTTTTAGAAGGCCTATGGTTGTTTCCATCATAAAGACAGAGCCACGAATTCCTGTTATGGAGGAGTAATTTTCTCTCTGATACACATTTATTCCCTTTCCCATTTTCTCTTCTAGTGTCTTCTGGGTTTTTTTCTTTTCCAGTATTTGTAATGCATCTTTTCCTGCCTCTGTTCTAGCAATGAAAAGAACACCCAGGCACTTTCAATCAAATATATTTTTCTGATACACATTGAGGATTATAAGAAGTAAGCAGAGATCAGCTCTCTTCCAAAATCAGCACTGGAAACATCAAATCTATAGTCCTTTTTATTGTCTGATCAATCTATCTAGACATATCCAGATACATATCATAAATGACATGCTAGGTAAAATTTTTATTTGCAAATTGCACTTCTAGGATACAGTAACAGAAAATTGAACACCAGCTCCTTCTCATCAAACCCATAAATTTATATCTCATAGGAGAGAATCTCTAGCATTGAAATTTCAACATATTATCCTTAAAAGCACTTCAAACAATGGTTTATTTTTTGCCTTATAGTAGAATTTCTGTGAATTTCAAAATTTATAAATTTTACTGAAATATTTCAAGGGCAAGTGAAACCTATAAGAAAGATAACATCTAGGCAGGCTTTGTCTGAGCCAAACGGTGCCGTTGATAAAAAGAGAAAAGGAACACACAACCTGTCAGCCCTAAACCTGTCCTCACTCAGTACTCCAGCTGTATCCACGGCCTTGCTTCCCACCGTTACACCAGAACCCCCCGCCCCATTTGTAATGCCAGCCTTTTTATTTTATTTTTTTACAACTAACAGAAAACCCAACTCCACTGGCTGTATAAATAATGAAGTAGAAATACTGGCTGAGACGTCTCAGAAGTAGCAGGGTTCTGGACCTGGGAGAGGCATAATCCAGCTCCGTTCCCTTAGAATTTTTTTGGCTCCGTGGGTGGTTCTGTGACCATCAGGTTCATTTCCCAAATGGCTTCACTCAAAGTTACAAAATAGTTACACTAGCTCTAGGTTTGGTTTTGTCCATGACACTGTTCAAAGGAATTTAAATATTTTCAGAGATTTGTCCATAGAGCAAGTGACCTTTTCTCCCAGAGCCCTCAAGGTCAAAGAAGGTGCTGTAATGCCTGATCTCAACCTACTTCCCTGACCTGGTCAGCCTGGAAAGTAGCCCCGAGACCATCCACCCCAGGAAGTGTGGGCGAGCCGTCCCAGCCAGTCACATGGCTGCTGTATGATGCAGGAATAAAAATACCAAATGTTGGGGAAATAACCAAAATGTCCACTATTCCATACTTTTTTCCTAATATGTTTTCTTTATTAGGTTACAAAAGCAGAACACTTGAATTAGCATCAGTGAAAATGTTGTCATAAAAAAGGATACACGACAGTATCAAGTAACTCATAGGACAGCCTGATGTGCCAGGAGCTTCAAATGCATCAACCACCTCTGGGGCTCTCTGCGTGGCTTCATCTTCTCCTCTCTCATTTTAACCATGCCTTTCTGTTTGATTCTGCCACTCTCCAGAACAGTTGTCTCTCTCGGTTTACTTTATAGAGAGTACATCTTTAACCAAAGCTTCAAGCCTCTAGTTTATAGGGACCTGTCACCACTGTGCCCAGAGCAGCCGTATTCTGTGTCTCCATCCCAAATTTCTCGTGACTGGCCAGTCCAGTTCTAGTGGGTGAGTGTCCATTAGTCGTGGGAAAGAATGGAACATCCCATGACATATGAGATTTCCTCATCGAAAGAAAGGGAGGAAGGGTGTGAGCAGGGGGGATGACATGTCTGTGCGTGATGGGAAGACATACTTTAAACTTTGGAAAGTGGAACCCCCTGTTTCCCAACTTGGAAACCTGGGAATAACTTTTTGTTCTGTTCAGTCCTTAAGTGAAGTCCTTAAGGCTTCACCTGAGACAGCGTGATATAATAGCTACTTTTGAGTAGACTAGATCTCAGGCAACGCGTTAAGTGTTCTTTGGGTATGGTATCTCATTTCATTCTTTCATTGTGCTCCCATGTCTGTCTTTTAGGAGCCAAATTTAGATCCAATGTGTTTTAATAGCATTGACAGATGGCAAACCTGATATCCTATCCCAGATCAATCAGATAGCAAAGTCTCAACTTTTTGTACTGTCCACAACCATCTGTACACAGGCTTTGGAACCCGGCAGATTTGAGTGTAAATTCTGGCTCTGCAGTTTTATTTTCTATAAAAATCAGAGAACAACAGAGTGCCCTTGAAGAGTGCTTAAAATAAAAATCAAAAGTAACTAGCCATGTCTTTGTTAAATAGTAAGTTATTGGAGAATATCAGTTATTTTCTGTTCCATCTAATCAATGGAATATTTCAGGGAAAACACATAGGAATTGAAAGGACAGATAATCACAGGTAAATTTTATAATCGCCATTTGGTAGCATTATGCAATAGGCAAGTTACCTAACACATGCTGTCCGTTTTCTTTTCCATAAAAGTAAAGAATATTAACTTTGTCTAAGATGGTTGTGGTTGAATGAGATTATCTATGGAAAGTCTTTTTTGCCTAGTCTAATTTTAACGAGGAACTAGGATTAGGGTATTTGGATATATAACAATAAATGCATGTTAAATGCTTTCCATTTAAATATAAAATGAATATTCTTGAAGGATGGTAAGTTTTCAAGGGCACATACTGAGGGGCCTTGGTATTGCATTTTTTAAAAAAGTTTTTGTTCTTAACTCTTTTTATTTTATTAAAAGTAAGAACATGTTCTATTTATTGGGCTACTCTGATGATCCAGACACTAGGTTAGATGATTTGCATTTCCATCTATAGAAAAATCTCATAAAGAGAGGGCGGTGCATGTGGCTCAAAGGAGTAGGACGCCGGCCCCATATGCTGGAGGTGGCAGGTTCAAACCCAGCCTCGGCCAAAAAATGAAAAACAAGCAAACGAACAAACAAACAAAAAAACTCACAAAGATAGGAACTTAGGAACAATATTATCTTTTTAGAGATGTAGAACCGGAGGGTCATAGAGCATATGTAACTTAGTCAAGGACATAAAGATCTGTGGCAAAGAGCTTTATTTTAACATTATTCTAAATGAACATTATTTGAATATTGATGCTTCTTATTATATATGTGTGTGTGTGTGTGTGTGTATATATATATATATAGATAGATAGATAGATACATAAATTAATCAGTAATACTTTTAGCAATATAGGAAACCTATGACTTTGTCTATTACATTATTATAGCTTGTACTACGGAAGCAGAGATTTTGTTTTGTTTGGGGGGGAACGGATTATTTTTAGGGAAGTCATATTTTCCTCTATTTTCACAAAATAGGACAATTAGATAATGAATTAAATGTTTATCTTGACTTTTATAGGTTATGCTTCAGTGTTTCAGTGAACAGATAATGACATTCATTAACAATCATTCAATAGAAACTTTCAAAATCTCATACATCAGAAAATTGAATTAGCATTAACTGAAGATATAAAAAATCACAAAAAGAAACATAACTTAGAAAACTCTCTGCTGTCAGCTTTCCACAGTGAAAATTCAGATCCTGTGAACTGAATCTTACTGGCTGATCTTGCCGTGTTTGTTGAAAGAAGCATAAATAATGAAATTAAGGAAGGCCATGAAAGGTTAACAACTTTAGCCTCCTAATTAAATTTAAAGAAATATGTCCAGAGTACACACAGCTGTAAGAAAAAATGCTAATGGTAAACTTAAATATTTGGAATCTGAAATTTCTGAGTGGTCATTTTGGTGGGTTCTATATGGTATGCTGATGCCTTTTGTTACATAAATGTATAGCAAAAAGGCTAGCCGCGGTGGCTCACACTTGCACTCTGGGAGGCTGAGGTGGGTACTGCTTAAGCTCAGGAGTTCAAGACTAGCCTGAGAAAGAGCAAGACCCCATCTCTACTAAAAATAGAAAGTTAGCTGGGCATTGTGGCAGGTGCCTGTAGTCCCAGCCACTTAAGAGGCTGAGGTAGAAGGATTGCTCGAGCCCAGGAGTTTGAGGTTGCTGTGAGCCATGACACTACAGTACTCTACATCTTAAAAATAAATAAATAAGAAAAATAAATAAATGTATAGAAAAAGACTTTTAATAAATTTAAACTGAAAAGCAGGATGTGCCTGCAAATTTAATCCATGCATTGAGGTTTTCAGATACTCGTTTGTTTGTGAGGCTTTAAAGTATTTGAGCAGAATATTATTTTTGCCATTTACTTTTATTAAATTATCTTGAGGAGTAGAACATAGAAAAACTATATGCCAGTGACAATAATTCAGATGAATTTCTGAAGAGATAACATTGTGTTGAGTTGTATGGAAAGAATGTCCAGATTACACGTTCATTGATTATACTCATTTAACATAGTTGATAAGATTCTCTAAATGTTCCTGACTTTAACTAATGTATACATTTTAATTTTAATATAATAGTATACCAATGATTTTTTCAAAAACCTAAAGCACTATGAAAAATATTAACATTTCCTTTTCCTCCTCAGTATGTGGGGAAGTAGGAAAAGCATTTTCAGCCATAAGACAGGGAAAGCTCTAGGTTGCCAAGGCCAATGGAAATTAAGAAGTGTGGTGGAGTCTGCATCCCACACCAAACGTGAGCTCCACAACACGAGGCTGTGTTCAAACTTGCTTCCCAAACAGTAACTGAAGTCTTGTATCTTAACACTGAAGTCTATAGACTCAGTAATAAAGAGAAAATTGAATTATTTTTTCTTTCATTTTTTCTCCATTCATATTTTTCAAATATTTTCTCAGAAATTTTGATTTGAAAATCCAATGAGGTGTATCCTATGTAAATTTTTTTTTACATTTTAATTCTTAAATACTGGATATCTGAAAAGATCTTTATTCAGTCAACATTCATCTAGCCTCCTCCTTAATAGGCACTTTGCTGGCTCTGGGGACGAGAGCTGGCTGCCGCTACTGTCCTTGAGGAAGGGCTCACATTCTCCCTTCCAGGGAGACAAACAGTGACAAACAGATTCATGGGGTCCAGAGAGTCACAACAGAAAGTGACTTGAACAGACAGAAAAATTAGCAGTTCTTATTTTTCTGCTCAGAATAAGAGTTTTCTAATTGGAGTAGATCAAGCAATTGTCCTGCCCTTCTACGAGAGAAAATAAACATTGCATTTGGAAGATCTATGGAAAAAACGATCAGACCTACCTCATGGTTGCAGCTGCGGAAATCCCCAAGTGGGAACCTGAAGAGCCCTCAGGACCGTGCTCAGAGCCTGGAGTCATAGGTCCCAGCAGTGAGGTGGTCTTGGTAGAATTTGGTGGAACCTCCAACATTATCAACTGGTAATTCCCCGAAATATGGCCAGAAAAATAAATTCTGATCAAGTAACGCTAATTTCACTTGAGTTCTATAATAAGGTAGAATTCCACCTTGACAGAATCATAATAGGACTTTAAAACAGCAAATTGAGGCAGAATATTTACAGGCTGTTAGGATGTGGACTGGATAATTTTGAGATGGGTCTTGTAAGGTGAGCAACTGGTTGCCATTGAGAAAAAATTTAAGATACAATTTGAAGGGCACAGTCCTGAAATGAAACATGATATGCAAGCTGTTTATGATGCACTCAAATCTTCCATGACAAGATATTTTCTTGAGTAAACAGCTAAGTTATTCTGCTTGCTCTCAAGCAAAAGAATATACTTCAGCATGAAATTACTAGAAGTTCTATAGAAATTTAATTTAGCATAGAGAAAGGAAAGCAAGTTTACACCCAGAATTATCTAATGTGGGAACAGAAAAACATACCCGTTCCCTGTAATATTTGACATGGGAACAGGGGATTATTTGGGCTTCAGACTTTAGACAACAAAGAGCTGTACTTACGTAACATCAGTCGATAATGCCTATTATGAAGGAAATCAAAATAGGCCAGGAGTACAGAGAGGAAGGGGTATTATTTTAAATAGTGTTGTCAAGAAAGGCCTTTTTAGAGAGGTGATGTTTGAGCAGGGGTTTCAATGAAGTGGAAAAGTGATCCCCTGAACATGCCTGAGGTGAAAAGACACAAAGCACAAAGGCCCAGAAGTGGGGACATTTGGAGGAAGAGCCGGGGTCAGGAAGCCTGGGGCAGAGACCTGCAGCCAGAGCCCCAAGCTTGGAGCGGGAGATGGCAAGGTCAGAGGGAGCACAGGACATGAGGGGCTTGGGGACTTTGTATTTTATTCTAAGCTGTATGAGAAGTCATTGCAGGGTTTTAAACAGGTGATTAACGAGGTTTGACTTATTTTCTTTTAAACGATCATTGTGCTCAGTGAGAAGGGATCCTGTCCTGGAGGAGGGATTCTTTGCTAAACAAGGGCAACCACTGAAGAACTAAGTACTCTACTTTAGTTATTTTACTTTGATAAAATTAGGGAGCCAAAGCTATCTTTTGAAAGAAAATTCACTTCAAAGCTTATTACCAACGCAGTAGGTCAGGAATGGGGGCAGGAATGAGCCAACAGACAGATAAGATGAGTTCATGGTAAAAGGCATGAAGAAAATAAGAGAGGCAGTGAGATGGAAAGACCCTGGTGCAAGGCCTTCGGGGGAAAGAACTCAGAGACCGGGGCTCACGGGTCGAAGACAGACTCCAGACCAACCTGGCCAACAGGGCGAAGGCCTTTAGCTATCTTCCAAATACCTTCAATCCCTTAACTTGCAATCAGCAGTCAACTTGCCAAAACGAACTGAAATAGCCAAATCGGTCTTAGACTGATTTTACTTCTTCTTAATCTCCAAACAGTATCATGTTCAGATGCTCCTGGTAATCCACAGTAGTTGACGATACTGTGAGTCAGACATGCTTTTAATACACCATCCTACCCGTGATCCCAGTGCTAGCCTTGTCTGCCTTAGGGGTCAGATCACTTAAATTAGCCTACATGGACAAAATCATTTAACACAAAGCCTACTTTACAAAGAAGTGTTGAGCCTTGGCTCCTATAGCACAGTAGTTATGGCACCAGCCACATACGCCAAAGTTGACAGGTTTGAACCCAGCCCCTGCCAGCTAACCAGCAATGACAACTGCAACAAAAAAATAGCCAGGCATTGTGGTGGGTGCCTGTAGTCCCAGCTGAGGCAAGAGAATTTCCTGAGTCCAAGAGTTTGAGGTTGTTGTGAGCTGTGACACCACAGCACTCTACTGAGGACGACATACTAAAACTCTGTCAAAAAAAAAAAAAAAAAGAGAAGTTTTGACTATGTTATGTTACATAACACATTGAGTGCTATGCTGAGAGTATGCTCAGAGTATGCTCACAAAGCTCGCTCTACTGGATGCATATTGCTTTCATACTGTGGTAAAGTCAAAAAAATCCTACGATAAACCTTAATTCTGGAACAGTATGTACCATGGAGGACAGGACATACCTGCTCCCGTTTTTTCTTTCAGATGCCCACATGCCAATATTATTGCTCAGTTCCTAGTCTTCTCTTGAGAGGAAGCCGTTCTCAGCAATCTCTAATTCCTAGAAAGTCACAGGGGAGAGGCGGAGGATTTCTGGCTGGAAGTGACTGGGAGTGCTGTGGCGTTAAAATGAGGTGGTCAAACACCATGACCCTTCTACAGTGCTCTCTTGAGTAAGAGGAAGGCACTTTTGTTATTTTAATGTTTTAATGAACTCATACTGAGTTCCTAGATACAGGAAGATGAGTGGCATGTGGGAAAAGAGCATGGCATGAAAACGGGAATTTCACCTATATTCTCAGACATATGTTTACAAATTGTAAAACTTCTGAAGAAAACCCTGTGAAATTCAATGCACAGTTGCCCTTGGTCTCCACAGGAGGACTGTTTCCAGGACACCCAGGATATCAAAATCCACGTGTGCTGGAGCCCTGCGGGTGGCCCTGCAGCCCCTGAAAAGCTGCCTCCTTGCCCAGGGGTTTGGCTTCCTGAAAATGTTGTTATTTCCAGTTGCCTTTGGATGTGGATATTGAGGGCCAACTGAAATTATTGAAAAACAATCCTGTGTTTCTATTACCACACAGGTCAAATTCATATCATTCAAGGGTCAACACTGTATTAATTCTGAAATGTTTTGATAAGCTGATTCAATTTGCTTTTGCTCTTGAAATGCCCTCAAATGCTTTTGTCTTGAAGTGAACTGGAAAAAAGTTTATCCCTAAAGGAAATGGATAACACAACTGGATAGAGGGAAAATTATCATTACAATTTTTGATAGCCCTTTTTTTTTCCCTTTGAAATTCTTCATCCTGGCATCATTTGAAGATTTCTGTAATATTATTTAAACCTACCCTTTCATTTCTATCATCAGGTAATTTCTTATGTGAATCTAACTTTAACCAGTGTCTCTGAAATATTTTATTTCCAAGGAGAACCCACTTATAAAAAGTCTTATTCACCAAATTTTATTTCCAAGGAGAAGCCACTCACAATTTTCTCATTCACCAGATAAATCCCCACTCCCTGCCGCCTATTGCTACAGACCCAAACTCCTCCCATATCATTCACGGCTTACTTCAAAATTATTGACACCTGGGTCACAAAAGCACCACAAAAATAACATGTGGATTAAAGCTAAGTTTTCTAGACCTATGGCAGTAAGGAAAAAAAACAAAACAAAACCTCTACCTTGATATTCTTAGTAGAGTTTCAGAATGTTGAGGTTGGGGAAGATATTTATAGGGTTTGTGGGTGCTAAAGAAAAATGTACCAGGTCGTTAATGAGAACTATCTCAAGAAAGAGGAGAGGGAATGTGGGATTTTATGGTGGGAAATACAGAAGGGGGTCAAGAAGAGGTCCCATCCTGAGGGTGTATCTGGGCAGTGAGCCTTCTGAATACTTGAAGACAGGGCAGTCCTGTGTCCTTAGTCCTTTTTAAAACATAAATGAGTATATGTGCCAGTGTGAGGTTGGAGGTGGGAGGTGGTTTACAGCCAACAAAGGGCAGGAGCACTGAGCTCAGATAAACTCCAACACTGGGATTCTGGGCTGGGGGCGGGGTGAGGCCAAGTCTTCCAGGGTGGACATATGGTTGGCTTTGAGCAAACTGTATTCACTTTAGGGTTATCAGACAAAGCAAAGTGAAAGCCTTGAAGATAATCTTGATGAGTAAATTATTTTTGATAACTAAGCTCTTTGCCCAAATGAGTAAATTGTCTAGATAAATTGGTTTGTAGAAAACTCCTGACCCAAAGAGTATTATTAACTTATTGGCTTACAGCCTTACCTATCTGGCAGGCATTTTCTGAAACAAATACCTAAGTCCTGTGGGCATGACTCAGACAGCTTCAGTTAAGAGACACAGAGACAGGTGAACTTTCTTATCAAATGTAACCTTCCATACCTTTTTAATAAAAGTTATCCTATCTTCCCTTTCCACCACAACCAGACACTAACTTATTGACTCTCTACAATACTTAGTGATGTATTGTTACCGTCTTCCTAGAAAAGTCACTTGCGTACTTACCTGGTCACCATTCCCCACAGTGCAGTTTGAAGGAATCAGAGTTGTCCTTGATATTAACCAACGGCATATCCCATTTCAATTCTCCTTTTTTCAGTTGCCATCCTCTTTCATTCCCTTTCTTTTTTTTATTCCCTCTAATCCCATTTATTTTCCCTTCCCCCATCACGCCCTACTCAATTCCACTGAACCTGAAAATCCAGGGTCCTCCTTGCCAAGTCCACTCTGCTGACACTGTCTTCTGTCTGCAATTAACTCTTCACTTGGGGGCTGTCCAAAATATCTGCAGGATTTTGCATTCAGACACATCATCTCTGAAAAGCCTTATCACCAAAGAAATTAATACCCTAGGACAGAAATACAAACACCGAAGGTTCTTTCAGGTGGATGGTCTGCCTAGTGCTTCAGATTAACAATAACGCTAATAGTATTAACAGTCACATTTTCAAACATTTGTATGGCAAATAATTCAGTAAGTTTCCATAGGCAATTGGATTTCTTCAAATAATTCAATAAGTTTCCATAGGCAATTGGATTTCTTCAACAACAGTATGAAAGAGGCCAATCAGATGTTACTATTCTATTTTGGCAGAATGAGAAACAGGATTAGAGGGTTTACCTAACTTGCACAACCTTACCCAACTAGTAAGCAGCACAAACCCAGTTAAAAGGAAATCACCTATTCCAAGTCCAGCTTCTACAACACCCTTAGAGTACTGGCACCCCGATCAGGGCAGTTAGTTTTGACTAATAGCACCAAATCTATAACCAGGTTCTTAAGTATAACTGTGATGGCAAATTTCTTAATCTAGACACCTACGAATACAACTGAAATTTAATTTTGTCAAGGAATCAATGATTTCCACCATTTGCTTTTTCCTAAGTTATTCCATAGTGTCGGCAGCGTTTGCAGATACTTTCCAGTTTGAATAAGGTTGTTAATCTTGCTTAACAAGATAGGATTACACCTGTGGTGCATCTTACAAGGGTATATTCCACTTAGTAAATGTGGAACGTAAATGTCTTAGCAAAATAACTAAGAAAATGCCAGAAAGACTATGTTAACTAGTGTGATGAAAATGTGTCAAACGGTCTATGAACCAAGTGCATGGTGCCTCATGATCATATTAATGTACACAGCTATGATTTAATAAAAAATGAATTAAAAAAAAAAGAGATAAACTGCTAAAAGCATTGTATCTGGCCTGGAAAGCACCCTGCTTTACTGCAACGTTGGAATATTTACTGTCATGCTGTTTTGGTGCTAACAAACCTCAGTCCATTTCTGTACAGGTATTTTGCATTCTAGGGCTTGTTAGTTTAATGAAAGTGGAACCAATATGTTCAATACTAACTTCCATGATCGAGAATATTAGTGTTCTGAATACATCAAACCTGTAAAAAATCTCAACATAAAAAATTTACTTCTTTGATATTTACTTATTGGAATCCAGGATTTGTGTCCACCCCGTGTCGCCATATATTTATTGAAGAATTGAACAAAATCTATACCACTACCTAATGTCTGCAAGGCAAAGCAGCTTATACTGCGGGGGTTGTGGAGAGAAAGAATGCAGATCTTTGCATTAATCCTGCCTTGGCTCTTGGTTGACCAGCCTCCCCTGCCCCGCTGCCCTGCTGACTCCACTGCCTCCCCTGCCTCCTCTGCCCTGCTGCCCCACTGACTCCACTGCCTCCCCTGCCTCCCCTGCCCCGTTGCCTTCCCTGCCCCGCTGCCTCCCCTGCCCTGCTGCCTCCCCTGCCTCCGCTACCCCACTGCCTCCCCTGCCTCACCTGCCTCCCTTACCTCCCCTGCCCCGCTTCCCTGTTGCCTCCCCTGCCCCGCTGCCCCTGCACATACGTCTCTCCATGTTGTGCTACAGTTTATTACATCTCTGTTTCATCTGTCTCACCAAAGCACTGGGATATTAAAACAGAAAAAAAAAGAACATTAAGGGACTCTAGTTATCCTCAAATAAGGTGGAGTTTGAAATAATTAGGAACTAGGTCTGAAAAAATATTTTTGACACGAATTCATTTGGAGAGTGTAGGTGTGTGTGGGTCCTGGCCACTGAGGTCTCTAATGGCATGTTTGATAAGGTGGTTGTGAATTTGGTTAAGCTGCAGGCAATACTCAGAAGTTTAATGATCTGAACTGACTAATTAAGAAATTTAATAATGATGGAATATTTCATCTGTGGAGTAGAGAAACCTTTTTTTTTTTTTTGTGACAGAATCACATTATGTCACCCTCAGTAGAGTGCTGTGAGGTGTGACCTCCAATTCTTGGGCTTAAATGGTTGTCTTGCCTCAGCCTCCCAAGTATCTGGGACTACAGGCATCCACCACAACACGCAGCTATTTTTTGGTTGTAGTTGTCATTGTTGTTTGGCAGGCCCAGACTGGGTTTGAACCTGCCAGCCGCAGTGTATGAGGCTGGCGCCCTAGCTGCTGAGCTATGGGCACAGAGCCAAGAGGGACCTTTTTATCGATGATTGGACTTAAAACAGACACCACAGGAACAGGCTTTTATAGGAATGTCAGTATGCAGGGTGAAGAGGTTTTAGCCTAAACAATAGCAGTAACAATGATAGAAATATAGTATCATCTGTCATCTCTTGGTCCAATCTCTTATTTTTCAGTCATTTAAGTAGACGATAGAGCTGTTCTGTGATAAAACTGACTGGTTTCACATATTGTTAATAATTCCTAGTCTTAAATCTTCCTTCATACAATTAAATTAAGATTCTATAGAATTTAAGAAGTACCTCCCCTCTTAAAGAGTTATTCTCTGTAGTACTACTTTATATATGATAAAATTCAAACAAAGGGGAAATCTTTTCTTAGGTTATCCCCTAGAATAAGCTTCTTGTGGTAAAACTAGAATAAATACACACACACTATGTAAATACGTAAAGCTACGTATACATCGTGTATTATACTATGGACATAGGACTAAGAACTACTTACAACCAAACGTTTAAGTAAGCATCAGAATGATTGTAAAGAAAATATTTGTTAAGTGGGAATGGGAAATACAATGGCGTAAAATATTGCCATTCCTTAATTTGAAGTTTCTTGAAGAACAACGTACTCATCAATAAACGATTTCTTCATCTTTGTGCTTTTCTGCTCTCTTCCAGAAGGCCTCTGGTGAAAAAGAAAACAGAGTATTAAATTTTACATGCAAATTTTCAGTAGTTTGCAAATGACTAGGGGCAATTCTGCCTATTAAACTATTTTATTCCCATTACTGGTATTTTAAGATGTTGAACATCTAGTTTATGTTGAAATATACAGCTATTCTTTCATATTACTGAGATTTACCATATTATGTGTGTGTCAAAATCTGCTTGTTTCTTTTTTATAAGTTGTAAAAGAAATGTTCTGTTAATATGTGTGCTCTGGTCGTGCCGTCTTACAGTGCTGTGTTAGCAGCTGAATATTTAATAAAAGCATAACAAGATGGCAAGCATGCCTTACACAATATATTAAAATTTCCTATTGGCTTATGTTGCATTTTTACACCATTTTATTGACTTAGAAAAACACTGATGGGTATAATCTATTATAACATTGTTCACAGGGGAGATTTTAAGTGTACTGTTATGGTCCTACTTCCTAGAATTAATTGATTAATTCCATGGGGGTAGGGAAAAGCCCAGTATAATCTCATTTAATTTTAAATGGGTTTGCTTTAAGAGATATTGCTAGTGACAACTTGGTTATCATTATATACTTTTATCTTTCTTTTTATTTTATAGAAATGCCACCAAGTTAAATTTGCTCTTAAAGATTTACATGTTCTTTTTACTTGATTTTCAATGTATAAGAAGGAGTCAGAGGCAGCTCGCTCAATATCCGTGTTTAAATATGAGCAATGATCTTCAGTTTATGCCAGTAGCTCGGTTTGTGTTTGCTGAGCAGGTGAAGGCCCCAGAAAGTATACAGAAATAACATGTGCCAGGTCGAAATTCTCCTACCGGTCATTTCTGTACCAGCTGTTGAACAAATTATGCTTAAAAACTAAGAATAATCGAGAAATTCTGGGTATGTCCTGATCACTTGGCACTTTGTAAACTTCTAAAAGGAATGAATTATTATATACAGAGTGAGAATTTGGAGACTTGGAATTCCCAAGTTGGCCTCTATTATCTCGGCTTTATGCCAAATGATTGAAGTTAGGATAATTTAGTATTTCCATGTTCTAAAAGAACGAGAGCAGAACATGTTAAAGTCCCCTAAAAACCTTTCTCCAACTCCAAAATGTTTTTGGAATTCTTTTTATTTTCTCTGATTCCAAGTCCTCCTTCTTGTTCTTGAATTACATTGTATCTTCTTCATGAAATCTTTCCAAACAGCTGTATTTTAGTTGTATTTTACATCAATCTTTTCTTTCTCTGTAAAGCTCTTATAATTACACATTGAACTAAATATTTTATTTCTTCAAATTCTATATTACTTTAGGTTTTTATAAATGTTTATTATAAAATTTTGTTTGCTTCAAAAAAAAAAAAAAAACAATTTGTAAAGTCACTTGTTTCCTTGGGAACTCTTTTATTTATTTTCTTTTTTATTCCAGAAGCTGTTTCCAGCTGCTAATAGTACCTGCATTTTATAATCCCCAAATTGGGTCTTTTATGGAATAATGTAAAGACTTCCACATAGTCTTTAAATTATATCTTATTTATCTTTTAAGAATGTTTACGTTTTTAAAAATATTGCTAGTATTTGATTCATTAATTTAAGGACTATTTATCAAGCATCTCCTACGTACCAGCTGCACTGTATGAGAGCTGAGCTTTCCTGGAATATGCGTCCTAGTAGAAGGAGCCGCACAATATGCAAGTTAATAAAGAAGGGGACAGGAAATTACCAGACGGCACTGAGGGCCACGTAGGAAATTTAAGCCCGGTGACCTGATAGTGGCTAGTTGACTACTTCATGTTGGATAGTCAAGGAGGTTTTCTGGGAGGAATCTTTTGGGATAATTAAATTAAGAACTGAAAGAGCAAGCCAAACATATACCAAGGGGTAAGCATTCCAAGTATAGGAGTCAGTGCTTCTAAGTGTGGGGATGTTAGTGGGTAAAGTAACAGGAATCATATAAGGATGGGGTTTGTGAGCCTGGGTCAGGATTTGTTTTTGAGGCTGAATATAATGGAAGCCCTCAGAAAGTTTAAACTAGCAAGGAAGATCATGGAAGAATTTATATTTTTTTAATTTTCTATTTTATTCATTCATTTGTTTCTTTCTTGGGAGACAGAATCTTGCTGTGTTGCCCAGGCTGGAGTGGTGTGGTGTCATCATAGCTCACAGCAACCTTGCATTCCTGGGCTCAAGATCCTCCTGCCTCTGACTCTCCAGTAGCTACGAGCTCACACCACCGAGCCTGGCTAATTTTTCTAGTTTTAGTAGAGACAGGGTCTCACACTTTGCTTTTGCTGAGGCTGGTCTCAAACATCTGACTTAAAGCGACCCTCCCACCTGGGTCTTCCAGACTGCTAAGATCCCAGGTGTGAGCCTCCTGGCCTGGCCTAGGATTTACATTTTAAACATTGTTCTAGCATTATTTTTTCAGGAGGATTTTTCACGTTACTAACTTTTATAAACATTATGCTTAATAGCTATATGATATATCATGAGTTTTATATATATGAGTTATATATCATGATATGTCACTTAACGATTTATGTTTTGAGGCATTTAAGCTATTTCCAATATTCTCTAGTCATGTAATATGTTCCAAAAATATAATATGTTACAATATAAATAATGACTTGATAAATACATTTATGTAAACATCTTTCCTCTTTTGTTAGGTAGGTTGCATGGGGTAGTTTCTCCAAAGTAGAATTATTGGTTGAGTAAAAGATAAGGCAAAAATTGGCTGGGTATAGTGCCTCACCCCTGTAATCCCAGCACTTTGAAGGCGAGGTGGGAATATTATTTGAGCTTAAGAGTTCAAGATAAACCTGGGCAGCATAAAAAGACCCTGTCTCTCTCTCTCTTTTTTTTTTTTTTTTTGACACAGAGTCTTATTATGTTGCCCTTGGTAGAGAGCCATGGTGTCATATCTCACAACAACCTCAAACTTCTGGGATTAAGTGATTTTCTTGCCTCAACCTCCCAAGTAGCTGGGACTACAGGCACCCACCATGATGCCCGGCTATTTTTATTGTTATTGTTGTTGAAGTCGTCATTGTTGTTTAGCAGGCCTGGTCTGGGTTCAAGTCTGCCAGCCCTAGGGTATGTGGCTGGTGCCCTAACCACTGAGCTATGGGTGCTGAGCCCCTGTCTCTTAAACACAAACAAACAAACAAACAAAAAAAAGGGTTAATTTAAGAAGCACAACCCCCCAAGTGCTCACAAATATTACATATTTAGCATAAGATAGAATACTACTGAAAGTAAGAAAAGTAGAAAATACCTTTATATAACCTCTAATTTATTTCAGCCAAAATGTATATACTTTGCCTGTGATCAGTTGCTATTTACCTTTTTTTAACCTTGCTTTCCTGGTCTAATTTAAACCCACTGTGCTACTTTCAGATCTTTAAAATATTTGCGACGCACATCTAAGAATGGCTTTTACAGATCTTCTCAGAGCCTCAGGGAGCAGTATAATTTGGCATACAGCTAGTTACTTCAGGGGTAGGAGGGTTCCAATACTTTACATCTCTAGTTTCTATAAGCCAAGAGCCTATCAGTTGGTGAGTCCCAAAGATTTTTTTTTTTTTGGGGGGGTGGGGGGGAGTTAGGGAGGCTTCCTTTAACTTATTCCATGTCAGAATGAGTAAATAATACGTTATTATTTGGCTCCAATGTACTTGAGAAAGAAACCCACATGTGATTGACAGAGTGATCATATTAATAATTTGCCTGTTCACCACTGGGTTTAATTATAAGCAGAGGATCTTTTACCTAGTAATTCTTATTTTTGAAAATTGCTACCACTCTTTAATAGTAATAAGTACATATTATTGCATTATTTATTAACCTCTTTGCTGTTGTCTAAGATTTCTTATCAGTAGACTATATCTAACTCTATTGAATTTGTGTTAAGTTCCTACTTAAACCAATATCCTCTACCCTTTAAACAATATTTTCTTTGCATCACTTAAGCATTTTGTATGGGTAGGCATTTCCTACCCAACTGTATCACAGGGTCCTTGAGCATATAAAATATATGTTTTGTATATAATTTGTGTTCTCTAGACCACATCATTCTCACTAGATGTTCAGTAAATAGTTTTTGATTGTGAAGTGGTTAGCAAATTTGATGATATATATGCACACATACCAACACACATATGTGTGCATCATAAACATCTCTGATTATTTGCTGGCATTCATACTGTAGATAGTGCTGAGAGATTAAAAATAACCATCATTACTATTATAGAGAGGAGAACCTTCTTGCGTAATTACTAGAGTTATGCTGTGTTTATGGTTTTTGAGTTCTAGGATTCTTAGGGGAAATTATATGTTCTCTTGAATATTTCAAATATGAACTGAATTAAGTTTAAAAAGAAAGGATCTCTTTTTCTTACTCTTTTTGTTTACTTTATTTATTTTTTTGAGACAGAGTGTTACTCTGTCACCCTGGGTACCTGGGTAGAGTGCTGTGGCATTATAGCTCACAGCAACCTCCAACTCTTGGGCTCAAGCGATTCTCTTCCCTCAGCCTTCCAAGTAGCTAGGACTACAGGTGCCCACCACAATGCCAGGATGATATTAGAGATGGGGTCTCACTCTTGCTCAGGCTGGTCTCGAAGTCCTGATCTCAGGCAATCCACCCCCCTCAGCATCCCAGAGTACTAGGATTGCAGGCATGAGACACCATACCTGACCCCCTTAATTCTCTTTTTAAACTTCTTTTATCTTCAGAACAGTCACCTTTAAGAACTGTTGTCCTGATGCAACCAGGTCAGAGGGCAGCGGATTTCCAAGCTAAGGGTTAGGGTTAGCTAACAGTCTCCGGTTTGTCGACACCCACTCTGGTATTTGTTAGCAGGATTGGCACAGTAAAAGGGTAGGTAGTGACAAGAGCCCTGACCTGGTTACTCCTTGGAGCACATTCACCAAGAAAATAAATTTCAAACAGGGGAGACTTTGAAGCAGCAACCAGAAAAAAAAAAAAAAAATATATATATATATATATATTTTTTTTTTTTTTTTGAAATTTAGGAAGAAGGTAAAATTTAAATAAATGTTTAAAACCTGGAGTAAGAGGTTTTCCCAGAGTCGCCATTACTTGTTACCTATGTGATGACTGACAATCTTCAACTATCCATATCTGCTTTCTCTAATTGGATGACTCTACTACCCTGAGTACCTCCAAGTGGTATGAAAATGTAAGATCACGTAGGTCAAAATCCTGTGTAGAGTGTAAAGCTCTCAAAGAATGAAATCATACACTTTTAAAAACTTAGTTCTCAAACTAATAGTTTAAAGAATAGTAAAAGACACACTTTTGATTTCAGAAGGTAGAAGTAATACTCCAGGTGGAATGTTGTTACAGATTTCTGAAGGAAAGTGTTATTGTCAGTTAGTCTATTTTAATTTGGCATCATTTCACTGGCTGCCAAACATATAACCAAAGAAATTTCAGGAAAGAAGTTTCTGGACTATGGGGAACATCTTGTTTCTCTAAACTTTACGAACTACCTTATGAAATTTTCTTCTATATGTTTTATCAGATTTTAGAAGTAGTAATTTCTTTTATTTCTCTAATCCCTTACTCTGTATTTATTGCCATTAACGTAAATGGGAATAATTTTTTTTATGGTTTTAACTGTCTAATTCTTGGTGATAGTTCAAGATTAAATAGACAAACAGAATGATGCAATATTCATGTTGACCAAGTCTAGAAATGGGAACAAAACTGTGTCTTAATTCGGCCCATTGTCAGTTCAAAAATAAGTTATGGTGGAATACACATCAATGTATCTAATGGGTGTCTCCGTAGTCCATGTGGGCAGCTCTAACAACCAGCATGGACTGGGTAGCTTGCAAACAACAGGAATTTATTAACAGCTTTAGAGGCTGACTACTCCATGATCCCTGTGCTCACAGATTTGGTATCTGAGGTCTCATTTCCTAATGTGGGGAAGGCACCTTCTAGCTGTGCTGCCGCAGGGTAGAAAGGCTGCAAAGCTGAGGGCACTAAACCCATTTGTGACTCACTCGGTCCTCCTGACCTAATCACCCATCAAAGGCTCAATTTTCTAACACTATTACATGTGAAGTTAGGGTTTCAACATATGAATTTTTAGGAGGAGGTGGGCACAAATACTCAGGTAATAGGAAAGGTTTTCCCCACCTCGAAGCGTGTGAAAGTGAATATGGATTTTGAAAATATGTATGAATAAATGTAGACGTGCAATTCCCTTCGACTTGAGAGCAAAGGCTCATACCCAATATATTCTTAAACTCAAAATTTGCTTTGAATCACCCTTATGAAATACACTACAGAAAATGCTTTCAATTTTCTATTTTTGTGTTTCAACTTCTAAATTTGTCCATTTCTACCAACATTTTAATTGGGTTCTAGAAAAAAAAGTAAAGACATAGCCTTTTTGCTAACCTTAAATTATTTGGATAATTTCTTCTCCCAATTATTGTCTTATGTTAAAATGTGGAAAACTAAATCCTCCTATTTGGAAATAAGTTTGGTTTATGAATTTATAGCAAGTTTTAAAACATAAAACTGATACAGCATTATATGGATTATGTACTGCACTCCTCGGTGTCCGTGGAGGGCTGTTCCAGGATGAGTGGTCAGGTCCCTGATGTGAAATATTTTTTCACATCACATTTAATAGTGTGGTATGTTCATGTAACCTCTGCACATCCTACCATATATTTAAATAATCTCTAGATTAATTATAGCACTCAATAAAATGTAAACTCTATGTAAATAGTGGTTACACAGGGAATAATAAAAAAACAAAGTCTATACATGTTAGGTCAACACACAATTTTTTTTCAAATATTTTGATCTGTGATTAGTTGAATTCAGGAAAGCAGAGGGAGTTGTTGTGGAGGCTGACTCTGTGTGTGTCTATGCATGTGTGTTTACTTTTATGGATATTTTATACATAGCATATAGCATTTTATTGGTAGCATATCTATAAAACACTATAGATAGTATTCATATCTTTGAAAGTTGTTATTATTTATCATTTAACATTTATAAAATGAGGGGAAAAAAACCAACTTACTACATTTTTGGACTTTGGGATCTAAATCATCTGAAAAGGCTAATTTTGAACTCTGGACCTGAGGGACAGAGGTTTATATTCTACTTTGTCATTTCAGAAGATGTTCTGTGCTTTGCTTTCCTTGTCTGTCGGGCAAGAGTGATGGTATCGATCCTGTGGTTTTCTGAGAGATGTGGGAGGTGAGCAGACGTGAGAGGAACAGCATGACATCCTGCATCCCCTCAGGAGTGCCCAGTCAGTGGCTAGGACTCACAATGCACTTAGTCAAATACATTTCCCAAATTTTCTAGTTGGAATAGTACAAAATCATACTTTTGAGGTAGCTCCATTTTCTGGTTTGATTACTAGAGTACCCACATAGTACTAATTAAATGTAGTGTCTTAGGTCAGCTGTCTAGACACAGACCTTGAGACAGAGCTCCAGTCTATTTGAATACCTGGTGGAGTGTTGTTCTGGGACCATCTGTGTGTGCAGGTGTGAAGCAGGGCAGCAAAGGGGAAAGACTTGATGACAGAGTAGATGTTAGTCCAATAAGAGCAGGTGAGTTCATACTGAACAGGGCAGACTTAAACCGAGACTGATGGAGGTGAGGGAGGGATTAATGGAAAGAATAGAGGAAAGTGTGTCAGACAGAGTGACCAGTATGGGCAAAGATGCTAAGGCAGATAATGCCTAACATATCCGAGTAGCACCCAGTCAGCCAGTGAGGCTGAAATGAGGCCAAAACTACTGAGACAGACAGCAGAGCTCACTTTGGATCCTCTAAACCAAGGTACACTCTTCACTCTAAATGTGAGGAAAGCTACTGGAGAGATTTAAGCAAAGAAATGACAGCATCTGATTTGTTTCATGATCGGAGACGCAAACAAATAGCAGCTTTGCCGTGGGTGTAAACTCGCTCCTGTAATTATTAAATCAAGAAACGGACTACACAGGATGGGGTGGTGTGTATTGAAATTCTTTATTCAGGGTTTTGATTTTATACCTTTCTAGTCACGTACACACTTAATCTATTATCTGTTAGTTTCACCATTACCTCATTTTACCTATCTGAAATTAACTTGAGAGGAAATATCCTGTTACCATATCAACATAATCGCCTTTGCAGTAAACATCAAAGATCACAAAGAAGAAAGTAGCCACAGGGGAACATAATGGAAGAATATTTCCAAGCATTCACTCAGTTTACTCAGTATGAAGTAATAACTGTGTCTCCCCTCAGGGAAGAGCACCTATAGACCTCTGACAATATGTTGTTAACATACGTCAATCCTCTGGCCCATATCTCTGAGGAAGGGCAGCATGCCCTTTGATCTCAGGCTTCACAGGGTGCACAGCTTTAGAGAATGGGCTTGTGGAATTTTTAACTCTAGACAAGCCAACTCTGTGTGTGTCCCAGGGGGGCCAAGGTCCCTTAAGCCTCTGGAAAAAAAGCAAGCCATTTTAACTCACACTGAGTTTACTTTGTGTGCTTGATGCGGGATGTGTTTACTTCTAAATATTATCCTACATGATTAAAGGATTATTCTGTTTGGAGGATGGACTGTGGGGAGGACAAATGCATTAGTATCAGATCAGAAAGAATTGTGGCTCAGACGGAAGATGATGGTGATGGAGACATTTGGGGGGCAGTGGGAAGGCATTGACTTTGGAATACATTTGCAGTTGAGTGGTCGGGATATGCTGGTGGGTTAGATTTGTGGGTTCTGGTAGTGTTAGCGTCATTGTGTGCTTGGCAGAACTGCAGATGTTTGAGCCTCACCCCAGACCTGCTAACTTAGAAATCTGGGCATAAGCCTCAGAAATCTGTGTTGTGGTAAGCGGCCAGGAGGTCCCCTTGAGTGAGAATGTTTGAAAAACACTACATGACATATAAAGAGAAAACAAAATGAAAAGCAAAGAATGGCTGCAAGGTTGTGACTTGAACTGAGCAACCAGGTGTTAATTTATGGAGACAGAGAACACAGAGGGAGTTGATTTGATGGGGGTAAATCAGTCATCTTAGATTTATTTTTATTTAGTAATGTTTTAATTGTGGTAAGACACACGTAAACATGAAATTTTTCATCTTAGCCGTTTATGTAGACTCCAGCGTACAAAGTGTTGAATGGCATTAGTGCCTGCCCATCGGACTTGTAACTATCTCCAGAACTTAATCTTCTTGCAAAACCAAAACCTTGTTTCCATTAAACAGCTCCCCAACTGCCCACTTCCCCCTTTCCCAGTCCTGCAATCACCTTTCTATCTCTTGTCTCTATAAATGTGACTACTCCAGATACCTCATTGTATCAGTCAACGTGGGCCGTACATGTATAACAAAATATCATCAGTGACCCAGCTTTATAAACACTCTTGTGGGTGTAAATCTGGATTCGGAATGCTGGAAATCCAGGATGAAGGTGCTAGTTCCTGACAGATGTCCCCTCCTCCTCGGTTTGCGCCTATATGGCCACCTCCTGTGTCCTGGTAAGATGCAGAGCAGGACTCTGGTGCCCCTCAAGGGGGCCAGTCCTACCAGGTTAGGGCCCATTGTTAACTTTTATCACTGCCTCCAAGGCCCTGTCTCCGAAGACAGTCATGTTGGAGGTCCCAGCTTCAACAGAGGGGTTTTCAGAGGACACGGTTCAGTCTGTAGCACCCACGTAGGTGGAAGCAGACAGTACTTGTCATTTTGTGATGTGCTTATTTCACTTAGTGTGATGTAGAATTTGATCTCTGACATGTTAAGTTTGAAGCAGTTCCTTGACATCCAGGTTAAGAAACCAGGAGGCAAGTGGAGATCATGCTAAACCATTATTTGTGCTCTTTCTGTGTCTCTCTGCAAAGAGCCAAATCCAGTACCAAGTCTCATTACCAAATTCATTTGTATTTCAAAGTGCTTCAAGTTCCAGGTCTAGGTTAGAAAGGAATTTCAAGATGAATTTTGAAAGCTGACTCCTTTGAATCATGGCATGGAATCAAATTGTGAAGAACATGGGACTTAGAAACAGAAGCTCTGCCAAAAATTTAGGACCTGAGTGTCCGTGGGTGCTGTACTTCATGTCTTTCAGGATGAACCTTTGAAAGTCCCTAGGGAGGGTGGATTAGAGCTGCACCAAGAGAGAAGGTTGAAGAACGCACATCAACCACACTGAGGCAAGCTGCGACCCCAAGGATACAAACAAAAGGTACAAAATCCATCACCAAGCGAACGGGAGTTCCCTCCCCCATGAGAATGGCTCAGAGTGCCCCACAAACAAACAAGCAGAGTTCAAAGGTTCTCCCACTACACTCCATGGAAAAGACCCTCTAAAGACTATTAGGGTGCCATGGTGTTCTCCTGCCAGGCATAAAACTGTATAACACTGTACATATTCTCTACCTACAATTCTGAGTTCCCAGCACTCCCCTCCACACACACTCTGAGGTCTGGAGGCCTGTCCCCCATGAGTCCAGATTGTTGGGTGTTTCCTCAAGAGGTGTGGACAGGGCCTGAACTGCTGCTGGTCAGTGCTGGTTCTGTGGCACGAGAGTGAGGAGAAGATGGTTGGCTGAGAAGGAACCACACTAGAGCTGTGGTGCCCCGAGGTGCAGAACAGCAGCTTTTTTTTGGCAGCAATAGGGCTCACTCTCAGATATTCTGAAGCCACACCCCCTGTCTCCCTGGGCAACCAGAGGAGGCCAGGCTTCTTCCCAGGTGGCAACCACCGTGGAACAGATCTGGCACAGAAACACAGGCCCCATGAGTAAAGTGTTTGCCTGAGGCAGTACCAGCTTGTGTGGAGTGCGGGGAATAGAAAATGCACGCACAGAGCCAGAAAATTTCCAGGGTGGTGCTGACCCAGAGAACAACTTTACTGAGCCTAAGACCCACCCAGCCCTCAGGGGATCATCAGCCTATAGACAAAGGAAGGCAGGAGGCTAGAACTGACAGCTGACTAAATACAAACCTGCAGGAGTAAAGACAGGGCCAGAGGTGCAGGTTCTGGGAACTCAAAACAGCTTCTCTACTGCAGGGGAATTTAGCAGAAACAGAAACAAATTCCCATAAAGTTGTTCTATTCTGTTCTGTCAGTAACATCAATCAGGGGTGAGGTTAGAACTGAGTGAACACCCTTGAACCTCCATCAAGCGCCTGAGGTTGTCAGGCCTCACTTCCCCTTGCTGGATAGACGCAGAGCGCAGTGGCCTGGCTGAGCATAAATAGATTTCCTTGTGATTTAGGCAGGTGCAACCCCCCAGAGTATCTGTTCACTAGAGGCAACTGAGTCACAGCCCTGTGGGGCTATCAGTGACTAGGTGTGACAGAGGTGCAAGGTGGGGAAGGAGGCATCAACTTTCTCAGACCAATCTATTTGCTCGGTGGGTCCTCCTGACTTCACAGAGCAAGTCATATCTGAGTTGTCACCAGACCCCTGCAATCCAGTTGCCAGAGACCTTTTAAACTCTTTTACCTGAGACAGGTGCTGACTGTGACAATTGATTTGGACCTTTTGAACTGAGCCAATCACCCGAGGACTATTCAAGTGGTGCCCTGGGTGTGTGGTTGTAGGAAGGTTTGATTTTCCTTTTCCAATTATTGCCTGTGGGGGGCAAGGTGACAAAAATGCTGGTATTTTTCCACAGCTGAGACTTCAACCCAGAGTAACTGTTTCACTAGGGTCGAACAGAGACCAGCTGAAAATAAGACAGAACCACGTAGTCCCACCACATCAAACAGGTCCCCAGTTTCTCAGGCCACAGCACTGTACATGTCCTTGGCAAAGCTCCAGGGGAAAAATCAAACAGTGTAAAACAATCATGGGGTGAAATCAGCAAAACATGAAACATTTGGTAACATGAATAACCAGAAGAGATCACCCCCCTCTCCCCACCCAAGGAAAGATATAGCAGACGTAACTAAGATCCCATTCATAAACAGCTGGCTGAGATGTCAGAAATCAAATTCAGAATTTGGATTGCAAACAAGATTCAAAGAATGGAGGACAATTTGGAATTAGAAATTCGAGGAGCAATTCAATCATCAGAATTAGAAATTTGAAGAGAAATTCAAAAGTTGTCTTAAGAATTTAATAAATTTAAAGACAAAACCACCAAAGATTTTGATGCACTGAAGCAAGAATTTGCATCCCTCAAAGATCTGAAAAATACAGTAGAATCCCTCAGTAACAGAGTGGAACAAGCAGAAGAAAGGATTTCTGACATTGAAGACAAAGCCTTTGAACGTTCCCAAACTCTCAAAGAGGAAGAGAAATGGAAAGCAAAAAGGATCATTCTCTCAGAGAGCTCTGGGATAATTTGAAGAAGGCTAATATC
>CAUYPK010130149.1:0-56780 GCA_963574355.1 Loris lydekkerianus
GTAGCAACGACTCAGCAAGGCCCGGCCTGAAACTGCCTCTACCTAGATACAGCCAATGTGGTACCATGCCACTGGCCCGACCCTGTCACTAACCTCTTCCCCCGCCTTCTTTCCCTGCCCCTTCTCCACAATAAAAAAAAAATAAATAAAACTCCAAAAAAAAAAAAAAAAAAAAAAAAAAAAGAATTTAAAGCAGACCTGGCCCAAATAATTTAAGTCATAAACACCTGTCGCCCAGGTTAGTTTACAAGTCAACCTATTTCCTCCCCATCCATTTGTCCTCCCTAGCAACCTCTCTGTTTATTGTCCTATGCGCCTCAATTTCCTCCTTCCCCTTTTAAGGCCTGTATAAATGTATCTGAACTCCACTGGAAAATTTGGTTCTTACTGTGATTTCTGCCCATGCACACTATTAAAAAAGTCCCTTATGTTATTAATTTGCCATAATTGTGAGTTGATCTTTTAGCAAATTTTCTGGGAAAGGGCAAGTTTCCTCTTACCCCTACAAAAACAAAGCAGGCTTAGACTAAATATTGATTATTCTACTAAAGAGAAAATGATGGTTAGTGTTGAGATAAATGAATGTTATTGACAATTGAGCACAGAAAATTTTTAGGGCAATAAAACTACTCTGTATGACACTACAGTGGTAAGTACACGACATTATAAATTTGTTCAAACCCATAGAATATATAACCCAAAAGTGAACCCTACGTAAACTACAGACTGTTGGTGTTTGTAATGTGTCAGTGGAGGTTCATCAATTTTAACATGGCTCAAAGGAGTAGGGAGCCGGCCCTATAAGATGGAGGTGATGGGTTCAAACCCAGCCCTGGCCAAAAACTGCAAAAAAAACCCAAAAAACAAAAAACAATGGCATCATTCTAGTGGGGGATATTGATAATAGAGAGAGATTATGCAAATGGCAGGTTCACCTACATGGCAAGTCTCTGTTCCTTCCTCTCAAATATAAATCCAAAACTGCTTTGAAAGTACTCTCTTTAAATAAATATGGGGACTGGGGTGAGGGGATGAGGTACCCAGAGTCAACAGGAAGGAGGCGCTCATTCTCAGGCTTGGTGAAACACTGATGTCCTGGGGCCTACATGGTGCCGTTTACAATCTACAGGGTCTTAGAATTTAGGGATACACTGGGTGCAGTTCCCCCAAAGGGTGGAGCCCGGTGTCCCGACTGACTCTTCCTAGGCTGGCCACCTCTGTGCCTGAGCATCAGCTCCTCTGGGCAGGTGTCCCTGGAGAGGAGGGGTAGGGCTCTTCCTCTGAGCTCTTATCACACCCCCCACAAGTTCTTTTTATGGGTCCTAATCTCAGTGTAGTTTTGTTTTTCAAAAGCTCTCTCTCCCCTAGGCTGTGAGTTCCTTGGGAAGAAAAAAATTGCCTTATACCTTTTGTGGTTAGCCTAACAGCAAAGAGTAGACAAGCTCTGACAGCCTTTAGGGGTGGGAAGAAAAATGGATTCCTTTGCTAATGAGTGATTATTTTTTTCTCTCTTAACCACCAGTGCAGCTCCTTGGTGGGCTGATGAAACATCTTCAGAAGTCGGTGAGCCCTCCTAATCTAAGCCTTTCCTTTGCCTTTAGTCAAGGGCTAACTCGATCATCTGGATAAAGGGAATAAGGGAAAAAACAATGTTTTGCTTTTCCTGTTGTTATTGAGACAGAATCTCTATTGCCCTGGGTAGAGTCCTGTGGCGTCATCACACCTCACAGCAACCTCAACTCCTGGGCTTAAGCAGTCCTTTTGCCTCAGCCTCCCCAGCAGTTGGGACTATAGGCTGGGCTTTTTTCTTTTCTTTTTTTTTTTTTTTTAAGTTTTAGTAGATATGGATTTTCTCTTGCTCATGCTGGTCTTGAACTCCTGAGCTCATGAAATCCACCCACCTTACCTCCTAGAGTGCTAGGATTATAAGCTTGAGTCACCCCTTCAGCATTATAAGAAAAAAAAAATCTCAAGAAGTTAAAGTGGGTGCAGTGCTTAGGAAACTTTGGGAGGGAAAGATGCCAATATCTATGTCCTGGTGCATCTTGTGAAGCCCTACGTGCATCATGTGTGGGTACAAGTTGTTTAATATCCTCTGGTCCCACACAGTCAAACATGCTAACTTTCTATGGAAATGAGAGCTCCTAGTTTTGCTGAGTCCCAGACAAATGGTCTGCTTTCATATGAGCAAAGGTATGGTTTACACCTGATTCTAGTTTCCAAAAATGCAAAGTTCAGCACTAATAGCCTTCTTCAACCTGCCCTCACTCAATAGCTATGGCATTGTATCCTGAGAATTGTTTGGATCTGGTTAGATTGCTTTATTATGATTTGAGAAGTCTGGAGTTTGTAGCATAAAAAAAGTAATTATATTTTATCTAACATGTGTATTTTTTACTTTGGAGCAGCAGGATGGGGACATGTATAGTAAGGGGGAAGTCCTGGTGAATGAAGAGACTTACAAGAAGATAAAGATCAAGTCTCATTTCCCCTTCCCAGTGATAACTGCTAATACAGTAGAACCTCTGTAAGTTGACCATCCAAGGGACTGTAACAAACTGGTCAACACAAGGAAGTAGGCCTGTTGTACTGATACGTACGTGTGGTGCATGTCTGGTCTATGAAACATAGGTCAACTTAAGGAGGTTGTCAATGTAGGGAGGTGGTCAACTATGGAGGTTCTAATGTATAATTTTATCGAGTCTCATTTAATAGCATTTGAGCATATGTGTCAAACATCTTGTTACAAAAATAACACTTGGTTACTTTAAAAAATGAAGGAAAAACACTTTGTAATCCTACCACTCAGGTAACCAATGTTGCTATCACAATGCTCTTTTGTTTTTTTGTCCTCATACAAAGGTAAATACTAAATATGTATGCCAGTGTAAGCATTTTCCTGAACAAAAACCTGCATAAACTTTAATTGCATTGCTACAGCAAAGAAATGGACAGTGAGGTGGTTCCGGCTACAGAAAATATGTGGTTCATTCTTAACAGAACAGTGAAAATGCCTCACGGAACTAACTCAACTAATTTTATTTCACTTCTTAATGCAAAGGAGAGTGCCAACATTCTACTTCATCTTACTGACAAGTAAGGAAGACCTAAAAGGAAAACATTGCCCTATCTTTCCTTTTCCTTCTTTGTCATCATTTTCAGTGTTAGTGGTTGGCTAACACATGGAAGCATCAGGAGTAGGAGAACATATGGTGGAGTTCTTTGGTCATTTGTGTTTTTTGCCTTCTTCCTGTGTTCAAAGCAAATTATGATTCAAGCAAAAAGCATGATCCTCTGAAACTCTTAGAGCCCCTGCCTACTCAGGCCTAGACATATCACACTTACTGTTTTTCAAAGAAAAACTTTAGACAAATTAATTTAGTAGAGTTTATTTGTGCAAAGACTGATTCATGAATCAGGCAGCACTCTTACTACTTAACTAAACTGGTTTCATTTGCCCTCACACAACAGAAAGCCAAACACTTGAAGCATCAGGTTTTTGCAGCTAGAAAAGTTAATTGTCAGGTGGCCAAAACAAGGAGACAGGAGTCTGGCTCAAATTTGTTCCCCATTGAGCTGGGGAATTGGAGCAGGTTTTATAGTTAGAGGGTAATGAGGCAGATCTGATTGGATCTTGTCATGGGGTGATGCCAGAAGACATGTTCTGACTGGATACTGCCATGGGTGGTGCCAAGGATTAATCTAATTGGAATCTGATTGGATCCTGGATCCCATCATGTGTCCACTTCTTAATTCAGTCCCCACTCCTCAATCCAAGCACTTAGGTTCCACCCACATGGAACATTACATGACCTTTAACTTGTATGTCCATGGCAACTGAAAAACAACTCACAACTTTGTTACATGAAAGTTGAACTAGGTTAATCAGTATAACCTGGTTTCTTGTACCCTCAATGAATCCTCAACAATAAAAAAAAAAAAAAAGTTGAACTAGGTTTGTCTGATGTGGTCACACTCTCAACTAGTAGGGTTTCAGAGAACTCCACCCAGCAATGTGAGCAGGCAGTATTTATAGACAGAAAAAGGAAGTGACAGGTTGATTGGTTACAGCTCAACATTGGTCTTATATGGACATGATCTGATCACTTGGCAGCCTGGGATTGGCTGAAGCTCAGCAGCTGTGATTGCCTCTGACCCTCAGCTATTTGTTACTAAAATATACTCCTTAAACAAGTTGAAATTTGTTTACATATTAAGTTGTATTGCAGTTTGCTATGTACAGAGGCACCTTTAAGCCAAATATAACACCTCGTGCCTGCTTTTGATCTCATTGAACTCCCATAGATCAAAGGGCCACTGGACTTCTGTGTTCCTGGGGCATCGTGAATGTTGTATGCAGGAGCAGGGTCAGATACTCACATTGCATGTCTCTTTCTCACCCAGCTATCCCATTAGATTTCACTTACAAAGCAGAAGTTTAAAGAAAACGTAATTCAGAATTTTGAGATAGTGACAGCAGAGCATTAAGCCAAGCACAGGACCCTTCTGAGGCCCTCTGTAACTGTGCAGCACACCCCTATAATGACAACTGCATCCTGCCACAAAATCACTTAGATTCATTCAGCAACTCTGAGTAACACTGTATTACTAGTTATGAAGTGGGCTTGAGCCTGACATTATTCATTCATTTCACAAGTGTTTTCTGAGCACCTACTATGTACCAAGTAGTAGTTGATTTAGGTTTTGGAGATAAGCAAAAAAACCCCAAAAGTCCTTATAAAGCTTACTTTCTAGCAGGAGAGAGAGAGAAAGAGAATATGCATAAATAAAATACATAGCATATTAAATGGTGATAATACTAAGGAAGAAAAAATGAACCAGGAAAGAGATAAGTTTGAATGGAGGTGTTGTAGCTTTAGGTGTTAAGATATCCATGTTTTTATAGCCATTCACCACAACAGTTAGAAGTAGAGAAAACATAATAGGGAAAAGCTGGTAGGTAAAATGAAGATGCTAGTAGTTGGAGAATAGGAAGGTTTTCAGATGAGAGGAACCCCATTCGTGATCATTCTGACCCCCTTCTGCATTGTGCCTGCACAGGGAACTTCCTGCACCTTCCAACCAAGCTGGTCTTATTTTTGTAATGCAAAGTGAGGCTCATTAAAAGAGTTTCACTGAATGTAAGGGCTGAACAAATTATTAGTTCTTGTAACCCCTGGGATGTTTAGTAGCCTACATTTAAATCAGCTTTGCAGTTAAAACTTTCATATTCATGATTAAATGATCCAGTTGATTAGACACCATAACTTGAGCCAAAAGTGGTATGGGGTGGGGTTTTCTGTAGGGTTTGTTTTTTCCAGTCTTGTAAATTACAGGTCCAGTGTGCCTAAGTGAAACAGAGCAGGTAAGAGGTCTTCTGCCAGGCTTCTTTTATTCTGCCTGGTCAAACACAGACCAACACCAGACCTTCCAGAACATCATGCAGGTCAGTCTGTCTTTTTAATCATCACTAGAAACCATTCCAGTTCTCCCCAAGGGAACTGCTTACTAATTTCTGTTCATTTTTAAAAATTAGGTTGTAATCTACTTCTTGACAAATATAATGTCTGACAATAGACATGAAAATAGAAAAGTCTAGAAAAAATTTCCCCTTTATCCCTTGCTTTTATCATGTTTTTCTTTTAATACATCAAATAGACAAAGATTACCAGGAGGCTCTCAGAGTCCTTGTTGTTGAGTCATTTTTACATCTTAGGTTCAAATTCTACTTCTATTAATTTTTAAAACATCTAGTTTTGGGGGTAACCTTGCAAAGTAGAAATCTGCATGGAACATGCTAACTCTCTGGACATAGGTCTAAGTGCCGTATCCACCTTGTCCCTCTCTTTAGTTTGGGCTGAGCTGAAATGTGAAAGTCACTGCTTAGCTGAGGGTTCCTGCCTGGTTCTCGAAGACCGTGTTTGGTGCTGGCCAGAGAAGAGGGTGCTGGGTATGGGAAACAGTAATTAGAGGTGGCTGCTGGCCACCCGGCAGGTTCATTCCAAGCTCTCATGCTGAAGGAAGAGGGCCAGTGGGGACGCCAGTTACTCATTCACCGCTCCCACCCAGACCTTGGGCTGAATAGGCTCTGGCGTGATTATCAGTTGGTGGATTCCGCCCACGTCCCTCCAGCACAAACACTGGCATCTCAGAAGCTGGCTTTGTCTCCCACCCCATTGTGGGGTTCTGGCTGCATCTCTGCATTTCGAGGCCCTTAACGAACTTCGAACTTCATGAAGTATAAGAGACAAGAAAGAGGATGGTCAGGGCACACTGGCTGTACTATTCTAACCAGTCCAGCCAATGCCAAGGAGCTCCTACATGTTGAGGAGACAATGGAAGGTTAAGGCACAGCTATGCTCCACGGACCCTTACCCTAACACAGGAGAATCATGATTAAAAAAAGATAAAAAGCCAATTGCAGGTTCATTGGCTATAGCAAGCACACAACTCTAGTATGGAAAGCTCAGGGTGGAGGAAGCCATGTGCACAGGTAAGGGGTGTAGAATTCTCTGCTTGATCTTGCTAGGAAACTAAAACTGCTCTAAAAAAGAAAATCTATTAGGGTGGCGCCTGTGGCTCAGTGAGTAGGGCGCCGGCCCCATATACCGAGGGTGGCGCGTTCAAACCCAGCCCCGGGCGAACTGCAACCAAAAAATAGCCGGGCGTTGTGGCGGGCGCCTGTGGTCCCAGCTGCTCGGGAGGCGGAGGCAGGAGAATCGCGGAAGCCCAAGAGCTGGAGGTTGCTGTGAGTCCCGTGAAGTCACGGCACTCCGTAAAGTGAGACTCCGTCTCTACAAAAAAAAAAAAGAAAGAAAGAAAAAAAAATCTATTAAAGGCTAAAAGAAATAAAAAGTTATGAGAAAACTCTCCCTATTTGAAACAGTTTTCATAGCCCAATCCCAATGGTTCTGTGGGGATGAAATGAAAGGAGATGAAAACCAATTGGGGGGGGGGGGGAGGTGTCACCACAACGTGAGGAACTGTATTAAAGGGTCTCAGCATTAGAAAGGTTGAGAACCACTGCCCTAAACTAAGCACTTTAATTATTTTGTTGATTTCTTAAAAAGAATTATGAGGAAGGTGGTATCATTATCATTTTTATTTTAACGAAAACAGGCTTACATAAGTTGAGAAAATTGTCCCAAATCTCAGTCAATACATGACTGAGCTGGGAAATCAGCATAATTGAATAGATGAAAAACTGATGGAGAAGAGGGTCATTAAATATTTTTTGCCTTAAAAACCTCCAAAATAAAAATGTAAAAAAAAAAAAAAAAAAATGGGCGGCACCTGTGGCTCAGTGAGTAGGGCACCGGCCCCATATACTGAGGGTGGCGGGTTCAAACTCGGCCCCAGCCAAACTGCAACAAAAAAATAGTGGGGCATTGTAGCAGGCACCTGTTGTCAGTCCCAGGTACTCGGGAGGCTGAGGCAAGAGAATCGCCTAAACCCAGGAGTTGGAGGTTGCTGTGAGCTGTGACACCAAAGCACTCTACTGAGGGCGATGAAGTGAGACTCTCTCTGAAAAAAAAAAAATAATAATAATAATTTTAAAAACCTTTACCATTTAAAGGATAAATAAGCTATAAAAAAAAGTAAATAGAAGGACATAGAAGGTATCATGAGTGGGAATGGAAGGTTTAAGAAAATTCTGATAAAAAAAATTGAAGTTATGTTTGGAGGAAGAAAGTAAATGGTGGGAAGGAAGAACAGAGAGAAGAAAGAACTCTGCTGATGAGGGGACACTCGTTTTAATGACCTTTCCTATTGGAATTAATTGGTTTCAACAAAATAATAGTCTGTGGTGGCACTGACCATGCAAATATGCTTTTAAATTACTTAAATTCAATTACTTGATTAAAAGGAGGTTTTAGTTTTTGTTTAGTATAGATGCTGCTGCTTGCCCTGGGTATGGATGAAGACATGACCCAACTGTCCCCTCTGTTAACTGTGGACCACGGGCCGCCAGTGGGGTGAGTGTCTCACTGCTCAGTGCCTAAAGTTTGGGGCACACTAGGGAACGTACTGCAAGCCAGTGACTTCCTCTGGTGCTTACCTGAAGCGACAGTCACCCGTCTGATGCTGAAGGAAATGCTAGTCAAATTTGTCTTCCTGAGACACTGTGCTGGTCTCTTTCTAAAAGATTTTCAATAGGAGCCTTAATTTTGTTTCATTTTTGCCCTGTGTGCTATTGCAGAATGTAACCTCCATGTATAGATGGTGTGGGAGGGGACTGTCCTTCCACTCCTCACCTGATGCCACCCAAACACTACAAGCATCCAGACTTGTGAGAGGAGCCATTACCAGAAGCCACCCCCATGGCAACAATGCGTTCTATTCTCTGGTCTCTTCCTTAAAACACTCATCTTAAAGGACAAATCCTCACTTCTGCATTCTTTTTTTTTTTTATCAGTTTTGGCCAGGGCTGGGTTTGAACCCAGCCACCTCCAGCAAATGGGGCCGATGCCCTACCCCTTTGAGCCACAGGTGCCGCCCCTCACTTCTGCATTCTTTGTCAAATTATACCTGTGCCTCCATCATCCCAATGAGCAAATGCCAGCAAGTAACTAGGAAGTCAGGAAATCTGGGTTCTGGTCCTGCCTCTGTCTCACTGCCACTGCAGGAGAATGTACATCAGGTGACCTGAGAGCCACCCCTGCAAACTTTTATTACTGTGTTTACATGATGCCTCACAGCAGGTGAAAGCTGGAATTGAAAAGAACTCTAAATCTCAAACTCTAACCAGTTTGCATTCACATACAAAAACACACTTGTGCACACATGTAAACATCCTCTATGCCATAATACAAGCTAAGGAATTCTGATCACACAAATATAGAATTAAAAAACAGTCTCTATTTTTGTCCTGGATTCCAGAATGTGGACCAGTGGCTTCTGCTAGAATAGAATGACTAGATTTTTAAAATGAAAACAGTGAAAGAGCAAATGTTCAACCAACAGGAGAATGAGTGCATTGGCAGCCACTGGTGAAAAATCGTATAAAACAATGATATTCTGCTCCAACTTGGACATAATGGTCACGAGGACATTTTAGGACAAACTAATGAGAAGAAAGTCAGCAAAATTATCTGTCTTTTACCTCCAAGGGAACTGAATTTTTCAGTTTATATAGACTCCTGTTGTTATTAGTACAAAAGAACAAAAGGAACAAAATAGTGATGAGTTAATATTAAATTGTCAAGTCAGTGTGGTTTGTGGAGAAACCCAGATTAAATTCAGAATGTTTAAACAGCCAAGGGGTCAACGACTCTGAGAATGTCACTTCTCATACTCACTGAATTCACCCGTGCCTGTAGCTAGCTTTTCTGAGCCCCAAATCCTACCTTGGGTCTCTATTTGGATTTTTATATGTTACCTTTTATTTATCTGGTCTGTGCTCATGTTTCTGAATTACTTATCCCTGGGATTTGTAATTAAAGAAATGAATGGGCTTGGCGCCTGTGGCTCAAGCGGCTAAGGCGCTAGCCACATACACCTTAGCTGGAGGGTTGGAATCCAGCCTGGGCCCACCAACCAACAAGGACAGCTGCAACCAAAAAATAGCTGAACATTGTGGTGGGCGCCTGTAGTCCCAGCTACTTGGGACTTGGATGCAGGAGAATCACTTGAGCCCAGGAGTTGGAGGTTGCTGTGAGCTGTGATGCTACAGCACTCTACCCAGGGTGACAGCTTGAGGCTCTGTCTCAAAAAGAAAAAAAAAGAAAAGAAAGAAAAGGAAGAAATGAATGTATGAATAAATTTATAAGTCAAGAATAATGAAGTCTCATTTAAGGCCTGTCAGGTGGCATGGTCACTGCAGCGTTATGACGCACATAGACTTGGTTTCTAAGCAATGTAGAATCTGAGACTACATTACAGGAGACTTACTGCAGTTGATAATCATCATGTATAAGAAGGAAGCATAACAACCTGCTGCTACACCTATTTGTTCACATCAAGTCCAAAAAGCAAAACGTACAAGAAGATCTGTTCCTTAGTGCTCATGTTAGTATTCAGATGTTTCTGTGATGAAGACCTGGGCAGAGCTTGGGTGTTCTGAAGCGCTGGCTTGCTGGCTCTCTCTCTCCATTCTCTCCTCTCTCTCTGCCCCCTCCTCTCTCTCTTCTTCCTCTCTTCTCTCTCCCTCCTTTCTCTGCTCTCTCTTCCTCCCCTCTTTCTCTCACCTCTCTCCAACCTCCTCTTTCTTGTCTCTTTTCCCCTTCCCTTTCTCTTACCTTTCTCTCCCTCCTCTTTTTCTCTCTCTCCCCTCCCTCCCTTCCCTCCCTCTCTCCCTTACCCTTCTCTCTCCCTTCTCCTCCCATCACTGGACTTCACCTCCAACTCCTCCATAACTCTCATTACCTTACGTTCTCCTCACCAACACCCCTCAAGCCAGTGCTGTGAGTACTCATGCTGCCCAGTCTCTGCCTGGTCTGCACTCAGCCCACTCTACTCTGGCCTCGTGTAACCCCACTTGTCATATCTAAAGCCTAAGCTCTTGAGCAGATGATGCAAGGCTCACCAGGCAAACAGCCACTCTTCCACAGACACTGCATCCCAGTTGCACCAAGCTCCTTAGTCCCTGGACCCCGGTAGCATGAAACTCCCTTTGCCCTGCTCCTCTGCCCACTCTGTGGGAAAGCCTTTCCTCCTCTGTGCCAGGAAAGCCACCTCCTTCCTGAAAGCCCTGAGCTTCCCTCCCTGCCCCAACCCACTAGGTGACCTATGGACTCATTCTTTCAGAAAACTTGTAGCCAGCAAGTCTCTCCAAACACCATTGGGCCAATGGCCAAAATATGAGCCTCTCTGGTCAGCTCTTTGGCTACATTCTAACCTCCCAAGAGTTCTGAGCTTCCTTGTGTTTGGCCAACTGCTATTGCTCTCTGGCCTTATTCCTTTATCTGAGCCCTCTGGAACTCCCTTCTATGGTGATAATCTCTCATTCACAACCATGGCACCAACGGGCCCTTCCTTCTGCCTTTCGGGCCCTTCCTTCTGCCTTTCTCATCCTTGCAAGGACACTGCCTCTCCCCTTTCTCTTCCCAAGGGGGTGCCACTCATTCCCCCTCACCCCACAGACTGCACCTACATGCTAGGAGGAGAACCCCAACGTCAGCTCCTGAATACAATCAAGGCTGATGCTAAACTAGCCTTTACACTCCATGCCAAGCCCCAGTTGGCCCTCCATGTTCAAGGAGCATTTGGCATCTTGCTCCATCTTCCTTTCTACCCAAGTCCCACCATTATCCTTTGTGGCTTCAAGCTCTCAGTTCTTCAATCTCAAAGGAGTGTCACCTCGATGCCACTTAAGCCACCCTTCCCTTGGCCACTCCCTGAACCTTGTCATCACCCAGGATTTCTCTACCTCTGACACCTTTAATCCCACAGCCGGCTACAATCACAAGCTCTCACCTTTCCATCTGATGACTGCCACCAGGTCTGCAGTGTACTTCAGCAAGGTCTTCAGTATCCGGACTTCTCCACTTTCTCATATCTGTCAACCCCTTTGTCTTTACTTCTTTCCCTGTCAAACCGAGACTCAATGGTGCATGTCTTACAAATATTCTCAACTCCACTGCCATGTCCATTGTCTTCACATCACACTCACTTGGCAAAACCCAGTCCTGGATGACTCCCACTTCTACACCTGGGCTTCAGTGAGAATCTGCAGAAATGTCCCTCAACCTCACAGTTGGGCCACTAAAAGTTCATGGTCTCCAACTGTGAGGGGTCCCGGGAAGTCCCTAAGTCTCTCCAGGTGTCCTGCCCTGTGTTCCCTGCTAGTTTCCACCAAGGTTTGGTGGCCAGTTCAGATTCTCGTCATTCCTCAAACCTCCTGTCTGCCCTTCTCCCCAAAGTCTGTCCCTTAGCAAATATCTCACCAACTTCACAGGCAGGGAGTCCCCAGGCCACCCACAAATTCTTCTGATACCCTGCCTGCCTCCTCCCAAGCACAGTGAAGCACAGTGAAAGTGGGCTCTCTCCTCCGCTAGTCCCCCTTTCCTGCCTCCTTGGCTGGAAGGTTCATCAGTTACCCCTTTCTCAACTCCTCCCTCTCCATTGGCTCCTTTCTGTCATTATTTAAACAGGTTCAATGGCGTGATAACTGTTAGGGGAGATAAAAAAAGAAAAAGGAAGGAAGGAAGAGAGGAGGGAGGAGGGAGGATGGAAGGGAGGGAGAGAGGGAGTTCAATGACTCACATCTTAAAACAAAGACAGACAGCCTCATCTCCAGAGATCTGCCCTAGAATTGACTTCAAGGATGGCACCCCTTAAAGAAATTACTCCATTTCTGTGCTATATTTTTTGAAATTACCGACTGGTTACAGTCTTGGCCCCTGCTGATCCCAAAACCAGCCATATGCCTCATTGAAGAGTCAGCTTTTAGCTCCTCACTTCACAGGAAACAGAGTAGATTTAAATAAACAGATTCAAATTACTCCCACAGTTAGCAGAAAGCCTCTCCTTCTGGGAGGAAATGGAAATCAATTAGTAGTCAGCTTAATGCTTAGTATTTATTCTCAGACTTGCTTGAGAAAAAATGTGAATGACCAAAGGAAAAGAGCAGGAGAGAGGTGATGAGGAATGGAAGAGACAGTCTTCACCTCAGCTAGACCAGAGTCAGTCTGTCATTTGCAAAGCTCCCTCTGACAAGAAGCTGAACCTTCTTTTGCAGATATATGAAAATCAAGAAACGGCCCTTGCAAACAAGTGACTTGGGCAGCTCAGCAAAGGCTAGAGCACAGAATAGTGAAGTGGCACAGATGTCTTTTCAAAGGGAAATCCCTTGTCCTTCTGGTACTTGGAACACAAGGACAGGCAGGCCACACCTATTGTCACACCCGCAGAGCTGGCCTGCTAAGCAGGAACAGGTGGCCTGGCGTGCCTTGGCACTCACACTCAGTGAATTGAATATTACAAGCTGCAGTGCTTCGTTTCAGCCCCCAGTGCCTGCTTTAAGAAGATAATGTACATCTGCAGACTCCGAAGACTTTAGTCTTTCTGCTAAGAGAAAGACAGACAAAGATTAACCACTCAAGTGGATGCTTTGATCAAACTCAATTTGACAAGCAATTACTGAGCACCCACCATACGTCAGGCACTATGTGAGGTGCTGAGGGGAGTCCCAAACTGGCCTAAGAAGCAGTTAGAAACAAAGCAGCCCAGATACAACAGGGGCAGAGCTAGCTGGGTGCCCAAGTGCAGTCCTGCTGGGGGCAGGTGTGATTAGGGAAGACTCCCAGAAGTGGTCACATCCGAGCTGGGTGTTCTCCAGACTTCCAGTGCCAGGAAGCAAACCCCAATCTTTCCTTTCAAAGTTCATTGTTCTAAGAAGAACCGGCAAAGACTTGGAACGAGCTACATTCTTTAGATACATCCTAATTAATGGTTGTCCTCCAAAGCCAAACAAAGCAGCTGAGTAGCAGGCTCAAAGCAACTCTTCTGGTGACAGACTAGGACACAAAATGACTTTAAATGAGAATAAGCCCTGGCTAAGCTACATTTTGGCTAGCATCCCAATCATCACAATTGCTAACATGCCTAATTTATTCACTCAGAAAAGTCTTTATTCTCCTTGTCATCCTAGACCAAGCTAAATCTTCCATCAGTAGTCCACAAAGGGAAATATTAACAAATTCATTAACTAAAAGATTCATGTTAACTTGACCCTGAAAATGACCATTCTGTTTGAATTCAGTAAGTGAGCAAGTTCTTGAATTCAAGTCAAATATTTTCTAGCAGGGCTGAGCTTCACCAAGAACTGGAAGCTGACAGTTTTTAAGTATGGGTAACCTCAACAAATGTTTATCCATCAGAATGGAATTGTAACATTTTAGCTGATTCTGGGGCAGCACCTGTGGCTCAGTGGGTAGGCGCCAGCCCCATATACTGAGGGTGGCAGGTTCAAACCTGGCCCCGGCCATAATTGCAACAAAAAAATAGCCGAGCACTGTGGCAGGCGCCTGTAGTCCGGCTACTCGGGAGGCTGAGGCAAGAGAATCGCCTAAGCCCAGGAGTTGGAGGTTGCTGTGAGCTGTGTGATGTGGCACTCTACCAAGGGCGATAGAGACTCTGTCTCTACAGTATATATAGTTGATTCTAGTGTAGGGGAGCAGACTTGACTTCTAGTATATTTTGAGCTTTAATTTTTATTCATTCCAGCAACTCATGAGGCCCCCACTATGTACATAGTAGGGCCTCAAAACCAAGTTCCCTCCACCACTTTCAACCCCTAGCTTTCTTCATTTTTTGTCATAGAACTTAGAAATCGGCCATTGTGTTATATGATATATGTGTACTAGAACATAGCTTCATGATGGCAGGAACATCGGACTGTTTCAATCACTGCTATAATCCTGGGGTCTAAAACAGTGCCTGGAAAGAAAGTACTTGCTCGAGGAAAGCACTTGCTCCTTCACTCGGGTGAATAAGCCAAGCAAGCATTGGGGCAGGGAGTGGGGTGGCCAACACAAAGTTGTAGGACGTAAGGGCAGGGACGTCATTTCTGTATGAAAGGAACTGGTAAGTTCTCATCTAGGATGGGAAGAAGGAGACTTGCCTTAAAGTTGATTCATGTAGCAAGCTCATTGTTTCTACTTCAATCATGATTAGGGGGGATTTGGTGATAATAATGGAGACTATGGGAAGGCCCCCTTCCCAATAAGACAGAACCCTGTCCCTCAGCAAAGTCAAATTTACTAGGGTAGATAGACATGTAAATAGACACATTGTGATAAAAATGGCAGACACAAAACACACATAAATTAAGTGCTAGGGAGAGCCCAGGAAGTCAACTAAATGGGGAAAACAGACAAGAACCTTTGAGCTGGAGCTTACTGTAAGAGTAGAAACCTGCCAGTGTCACCTGTTTGCTCAAAAATCTTTGGCAGGTCCCTCAAACACAAGAGACTTTCTTGACTTTGAATGGCCTCTTTAGTCTAGACACAGGTACATGAACTTTGGAGTAGATTCCCTGAGTTCATATCCTGGGCCACCATTCATTGGATATGTAATCTACCTACCCTATCCCTGTAGGTTAAGAATTGTAATATTATACCTACTTCACACTGTTGACTTAAGAATCCACTTGACTTCATAAATGCACTTAGCATAGGGCCTGACATACAGAATTGACACTAGTGTTAGCTATCACTATTATTGCCATTGTTTTTAATGGAATAGCAGGCCTAAAATGAAAAAAAAAAATTACCAACTATGATTTAAAGGCAGTTCCACTTTCCACCATAGGCAGTGGATTCTACTGAACCTCCAAATGAGGACCTATACCAAGGTGAAGGCTTATTTTAACAATGCAGGTAAATCTTGCATCTAAAACATCTGTACAGCTTTTCATATAAAGGGAAATCAAATGGAATCATTCTTGGTTTTTTTGGTTCCATAAGAATTTTTTTTTAATTTCAGATTGATATAAGGGTACAAATGATTAGGTTACATTGTCAGCATTTGTTAGGTAAAGTCCAAGTTGTAATTGAGCCTTTCAACCACAGAAGGTGTGCCATATATCCCTACGTTGTGCCCATTAGGTGAGAGCTTAGCAATCCCCCTCCTCTTCCTCTCCCTGCTCCCCCCAATTGAATCATTCTTAGAGACACACCATGGTTTCACAGAAGCGGTGAAGGAGGAGAAGCAGGTGGACTCTTGGTCCTATGCAAGGAACTCCATAAGGGTCAGTAAATAATTATAATAATAATCAATTATTATATTATTTTGTTTTATATTATAATTATATTATATTATTAATAATTATAACAATTATATTATATTATTATTGATTATTGACCTTACATTGATTATATTGATTATTAATATTATATTATCATAAAATTATAATTATTGATTATAATCAATCACATTATTTTGTAATATAATTATATTATATTATTAATAATTATAATAACCTATATTATCAATAATTGTAATAATAAATATATATTATATATTATATAATTATTATAATATAATAATACAAATTAATAATAATCAATAGGACTTTAATTTGCTTAGTCATATATTTCCTTACAAAGTGTTTTATGCAGATCTGACATGGCCTACCAACAACCTATAAATTGGAAGGGTCCCCATTTTTATTTCAAGATTTTTACTGTGACATTCATTTTATACCCAATTAAGAATATCCTGAATATTTATTATATATCAAATCACATGAATACTTTAAAACATGTTTATTTGTTTTTGTAGAGACATAGTTTCACTTTATCGCCCTCAGTAGAGTGCCATAGAGTCACACAGCTTACAGCAACCTCCAGCTCCTGGGCTTAGGCGATTCTCCTGCCGCAGCCTCCCAAGTAGCTGGGACTACAGGCGCCCACCACAACACCTGGCTGTTTTTTTGTTGCAGTTTGGCCGGGGCCGGGTTTGAACCCGCCACCCTCGGTATATGGGGCCAGCATCCATAGGGTGCCTACCCACTGAGCCACAGGCACCGCCCCACATGAAGACTGTAGAAAGAAAAAAAATACGTATTCTTTTGGTCCTAAGAAAACAAATGATTATTCATTTATTCAAATTTTATCAAGTCGTTTTTATGGACAAGCTGTTAGCTTAGAAGGTATTTTAATACACGGTACTTCTGTTAAAGGGCTGGCAGCAAAAAGAAATAGCTATTACCGGTAACTATACCCTAATGTAAGGTAAGGCAGAACACAGTGTCATAAGGATTATTTCAGCTCTGCAGAAGGAAGGCTCCAAGGAGGTATCATCAGAAGAGGGGGAAATGGGGCAAACATGAAGGTTGGATTTGCAATGACACTGCCATGAGCAGGGAATGGAGATGGAAGGTTTTAGAGCAGCAAAGCCTAAACCAGCACCAGGGAACGTTTTCATGGAAGATAATTTTCCACAGATGTGGGGGGTACTTTCAAGACGAAGTGCATTACATTTATTGTGCACTTTATTTCTATATTATTACATTATACTATATAATGAAATAATTATACAACTCACCATGATGCAGAATCAGTGGGAGCCCTGAGCTTGTGTTTCTAGACAGTCCCAGCACTAGCATCACTGCCTCAGCTCCACCTCAGATCATCAGGCATTAGTCTCCTGAGGAACCCACAATCTAGATCCCTTGCATGCCCAGTTCAGGGTAGGGTTCATCCTCCTATGACAGTCTAATACCACTGCTGATCTGATAGGAGGCAGAGGTCAGGCAGGGATGTGAGCCATGGGGAGCAACTGTAAATACAGATGAAGCTTCACTTCCTCACCCACTCACCCCCTGCTGTGTCCCCCCCAGTTCCTAACAGGCCACACAATGGTACCCATCTGGGGCCCGGGGATTGGGAACTGCAGCTTTAGAGCATATTCTGGGAACAGCAACTATTCCAATTTCCTGAGCCCCAGGGGAAAATGAAGAAAAGTACAGTGAAAAATCAGATTCAGATATAAGAGACCAGGGTACCAGTTTAATGATCCATCTCAAACATAACCCCCCAAATTTGCTCTCACCTGCTTTTGCAAAAACATATTACCTCTAAACATCTCAACAGAATTTTCTATATTAGGTATAAACAGTTTATACTAACTTTTAGAATCACATCTCTACAATGATTTTGTAACTAAAATCTGTGTCTATAACAAGAAAACAGGGACAACATATCCGTGACAATAACTACAACTAATTTTATGGAGTTTTTTGCTGATAAAATAGTAACATTCTCTTGTCCAAAATAGGAAAAATTCACATTTACAACTTATAGTCAAACATTGAACTGCTGTTAAAAGATCAAAAGGCAGTTATTTCAAAATAATACTTTTAAGTTCCTTTTTTTTTTACTTAACTTGTTCATATCTCAGTCATAGCACCAAATAAATAAAAATTAACCCAAATATTATATTCCTAGCACTTTCATGCTCTCTAATATGATCTAACTCAATAACACCTCAGTTCCTATATGAAATTAAAACTTCATAAATAGAAATAAATTTAGTTGTAACACACATAACCATCATGGGCATAGATAATACTTGTACATACTAAACTGAAGGGAAACTCCCAGTGAAAATAAGGAATTATATTAATCTATACCATTCAGCCTAGACTCTGTAACTTTCTTTGGTTGAAGTTAAGGTATTAATAATTTGGCGTCTTAACAGTTAGCCAAGTGAAAGCTGCTTTTAACATTTTGTCATTCTTTTCACTTTAAGACCTTAAAAGCTACTACTAAAATATTCTAAATCGCAGAGGCTATTTCTAAACCACTAGATGTAAAATATCAAATTTTCAGCCAGGCGTGGTAGCTCATGCCTGTAATCCTAGCAGTATAGGAGGCTAAAGCTGGAGGATCCCTTGAGCTTAGGAGTTCAAGACCAGCCTGAGCAAGAGCAAGACCCTGTGTCTTCAGTAGACTAAAAATAGAAAAAATTAGCCACGCACTGTGGCAGTTATCTGTAGTCTCAGCTGCTCAGGAGGCTGAGGTAGGAGGACCCTTTGAACCCAGAAGATTTAGGTTGCTGTGAACTATGCTGATGCCATGGTACTCTAACCAGAGCAAGAGTGAGACCCTGTCTCGTAAAAAAACAAAATTCAATAAATTCCATTCATGAACTCCTCATCCAAATTCACTTCCTAAGTCTCCTCCCTCCAGATCTCCCCTATACTCTATCAGGGTCACACAACTGTTAAAACATACGAACTTATCATTTACTTAAAATATGAAAAACTTAAATACTAACAACCAAAAACTGCTTGCAGTATCTTGGGCAACCAAGTGCTTGGAGGCTAGGACAAATGTCAATTGACTTTGTTTAAAGAAGTGGTTTTCGACCCCCCCTAGAACCCTGCCACAACAGAGTTAAGACGTGCCAAGGGCCTGGCCTGGTTCTTAGCTCTCCAGCCCTTACTTCAGCTAGAGCAGTTTGAGAGTTCTATTTTATCTATTTTATTTATGCTGCCAGGTGACTTTGTTTTAAAAAGATATTCTCCTGCTTGCTGGCTTTCCTTCTTTTTCTCTATTTTTCCCAAGACTTACTATGTTGCATATATTGTGGCGTAACCCTTTCCTCCTTAACAATTCGATCATCCTAAGTCATCAAGCAGGCCACAGCAAGGTGGGCATCATGCAGAGCCAGCAGCCTGGTGTGAGGGGCAGAGTCAGAGCTGGTTGAGGAAAACAGCAATACGCATGGGCAGGGGTATGGTGGGGTCATGAATATGGGACAGCCTCGAGGAGTCAGAGCCCAAATAAGGTGAAGTGCCACATGGGAAGCAGAGGGAAGAGGGAGGGCACCCTCCCATGTGTGCAACTTGGCGCGTAATTCTGGACCCCAAGCAGAGGATCACAGTGAGGGCACTGACACAGAGGAAGGCTCAGGGCCTGGCATCAAACTCAAACAGGGAGGACACTTGGGTATGGGGGTGACCCGGTCAGGGCATCAGAGTGTGCCTTTGTGTGGGTAGCCCCGAATGAAGTGTCAGAACTAGGCAGGGAGAAGTGAGCACTCCTCCATGCAGAGCTGGCTCAGTGCTGAGCACTGGAGCCCAAGTGAGGTGTGGAGGGTTCCGATATTGGGGGCAACCCAGGAGGAAGTATTGGAGGCCAAACAGGTGAGAAGGATGTCCACATGGCGAAGGCCAGCAGGCAGTGTCAGAGTCCAGTGGGATAGGGGGGATATGTGTGATGGGAACAGCATGGTATGAAGTGTCAGAGCGTGAGTGGAGTGAGGAAGAGACAGCAGTGGTGATGAGAGATTAGCTACAGGCAGGGAGATTGATCAATAATTGAAATATATTAAAGCTAGTGAGCCCCAGGCCATCACGGTCAGAAAAAGGAGGAATCCTATAGTGTTGAAATCAGAGGTGTCAGTATGGATTTCATAATGTATAGATTAGACATTTAGATATAAATGTATATATGTACATACATAAGTTCTCTAGACTTGTCCCTTGAAAGAGCCTAGGAGTGCTAACATCCCCAAGGCGATGACACACCTAGTGCTCAGATCTCGGCTTCTATGTACCACTCTCCACTAAAATAAACCAGGGCTCCCTGGAAAAATGACCAGTACAAAATGAGCCTGGAACATGTGGTAACAAAGTAAAGAACTCAACTAATGAAGATTTTTCAATATACCACAGCTTGCCACTGGCTGAATTAGATACAGTTTGAGCATTAAAATAATAACCTGTAATAAACAATGGTCCCTGGACCAGCAGCAACATTATCCCCCTGGAAACCTGCTAGAAAGGGACATTCTCAGGTCTCACTCCATACCTACAGAATCAGGAACCCTGGATATAAGACTCAACAGTCTACGTTTTAACAAGCCTTCCAAGGGATTCTGATGACATTCAAGTTTGAGAACCATTGATTTAGGAAAACCTGAGTCCACAGTAATATTAAAAGGTGAATTAAGAAATTGAAAGTTTGATGAAGAAAACAGTATTTACATAGTCTCAAAAGTACCACCCTACAAAATACTGTAAAGAGAAAGAAGGGAATTTTTGTTCACTGCTCTATCTACCCTAGTACCTAGAATGATGCCTGGTGCAAGTAGGCACTCAGAGTTAGGTGATAATGAGGAAAAACATGCACATCTTTATTATCTTAGCAAAGGCAGGGAAATCTGCGAGTCATAATATACAGAGAACAGAAGGTAAGTTGTAAAATACTTTTTTATTGTAGAAACAATCAATAGAGGTTGACATAGACATTGACAATGCAAATGTCATCTCAGAACATTTCCCCTTAGTTCCTGAATTTGCTAGTTTCCTAAGAACCAGCAAATCTCCATTAGCATTTGTTGGGTTCCATGGCCCTTTTCAGATATGTTGACTGATTATATGTATATATTGCTTAGACACAAAGGCCCATATGTGATATTGGGGGAAAAAAACCCCAAAATATCATAGTCCCATTGTGCTTTTTTTTTACATTCCTACAGGGAGATCTATATATCTCACGTGCTTTCAAAATTTAGCAGTAAAATAAAATTAGTGCCTTAACCAAACAGTAATAAGATACCAAAGAATCCTCCATCAGAAGGTGCAGTATATCCAAATTTAAAGATTTGTCTTAAATTGAGAATTTAAACGAAACTTTAAACTGTTGATTTTCCATATTTCAAAGACGGTATTTATTTGCAGCATACCAATGGAGAGTAGTGCAAAACATATCAAGTTTTATATGATAAATATACTTTCATCCTAACGGCTGCTTCAATAGCAAAGATTGAAAAATTTCCACTTCTCAAAACCAAAGCTAGACTGACTTAAAGTTCACAATTTAGATATATCAATTGCTACTCTATTTCCATAGATTGCAAAATTATTTCAGAAACAGATTATACATACAACTGTTTTACAAAAATAGAAATACTATTTGGGACTTTACAAAACTTTATAAAATATAACACTATATTGTAAATTCAAGCTAGTTTCACACTGAAAGAGACAATCAGATATGAAGTCTAGTCAGACTTAATGTATTATTTCTTCCAAATCTTCAAACCTAAGTAAATCTGTGCTCTATCATGGGATTTTGTTTAAAGAGATTATTTTCACGGGTTTTGTAGTTAAGATTTTCATTTTTGAAATAATGTTACAGCAGATGAATTTGTATCTAAAAATGTATTAACTAAAAGTAAAAGCTAATGCAATATGACAATTCTATATTATAATTTTCAAACTGAATTCCTAAGAATGACAAGCTATTAATTTAAAATATATATTTGAAATTTATAATTTGAGACCCATAAAACCTAAAAATATAATCAAATGGAAAAATGTGTATTCATATAGAATGAAAATACCTCACTTGACCTTAACCAAAAGGCCAAAAAGTGATAGAATGAACATTATTAGTTATTTGTAGCTATAAGATGGCCAAATATTTCCTAATTACATCCAGTCATAAACACTCATTTTATCACTTAAAAGAGCACCAGTATATTTTTTAAACAAATCAAAAAGTGAGAAGGTAGGACTTATTTTGTGTAACAGTGCTATTATGATAAGGCACCACTAGGTATATGAAAAAGCCAAACAAAAAATTTCCAAATCACATATTTTTGTTACTGGTGTCTTAACCATTAGATCGGATGGTTAGACAAACGCTAATGACAGCATTAACTAACCACATTACACTCCTTTCCCCATCACTGTGTGCTTTTAGTTTTTCCATATAACAAATGAAAAATAACAATGTAGTACATGATCTGTTAATAAACATCTTTTCCCAAACTTCCAAGAAAATAATCTAGAAATAAACAAGAAACAAAAATGTAGGGGTGGCTCAAGGAGTAGATGCACAGGCTCCATATACATACCAGAGGTGGCGGGTTCAAACCTGCCCCAGCCAAAACTGCAGCAACAACAACAAAAAAAAAAAGAAAAGAAAGAAACAAAAATGTATCTGATATATTTGCAAAAGTCTTCCCTGTAAAGAGTGCAAGGAAGGGGGAAAGGCAGGGGAAACTACTTTTTAAGAATATATTGAGGCACATAGGTTACAAGTTTCTCAGGCAAATTCATGGCTAGAGCAAAATTGAGACACAGCTCAGAACTTTACATTTCCCCCAAAGTTGATTTCTCAAATAGTCAAACTCAATTAAATAAACCCAAAACATGTCCTTAGTCACTGCTATCATCATCATCATCATCATCAGATACATCATTTAAAGAGGACTTCAATGATTGACCATAAGAGTCTGATCTAGTAGGCTGGCATGTGGCCATGTCCCCAGTAGAAAGCAGGTCATAGCAGAAGTCACAAATCCGCACAGGCTTAGAGGACTGGCTGGGAAGAAGAAATCTCTTTTCAGAGCAGGGTCCACAGACAACAAAACCACATTTGCGGCAATGGTGACGACGATTAACAGGTGTGAATTTTGCTTTCTGACAACGCATACATACAGTTGCCTCAGAGTCAGGAACCCAGACAGCAGCATGTTCATTACTGGGTGTCTTCCCACTTTTGGAGAGTAAATCAGTAACACATTTGTTTATGTGATTCATCCATTCTGATTTCTCAGTAGCAGTGGCAGCATAAACTGCAAATGATTTAGTTGGTGTCTTGATAAGCCATCCATTCCTTAAGTCTCCCTCATCTTTGATGGAATCAATAGTGACATTTTCCAAGGGAATAATATGTTGTTTGTTATATTTTTTCTTCTGGATGACAATATTCCCATATACTAGAATATCATTAAATAAGAAAAACTGCCTTGCTTTGGGCTTTTTTCTGCACAACTTAGTCAATACTCCTTCTCCAATAAGAACCCGTCCAGGTATAGTTAAGGGCTGACCCGCTGCTCCAAAACAATTTTCCACTATACTTATACGTCTAGTGTTTGCTTCACTGTTTGCCAAGCGATCCACCATCTTCTCCTAATAGCCTTAAAAGAAAAAAAAAGAAAGAAAGAAAGAAAGAAATTAGCACACAGACATTTTAAATTCCTAGAAGTAAATAAATTACCTAAATTTCATCTAAAATCCTTGCTTTTACATAAAGGCAAATTGTTCCAAAATTCTTTTCCTCTAAGATAATCACTCAGCATAGCAAAAGGACTAACATCTCTCAAATTTTATAATCAAAAACAATAACCATCTCCATATAGCACCACATTATTTATGCTGGTATTTATAAAAGTATAAATCCTACAGACATAAATAATAAAAAATAAGTCAGCAATTAATCAGTCATCTCTGCAAAATAATGAACACAGTTTCATGAAATTTAATTTCAATGGGATTCTGAACTGAGAACCAAATATAGTAGAATGTCCATAGTTTGACCACCTCCCCACACTGACTGCCTCCTTAACTTGACCTAATTTTCATAGACTGGACATGTAATATATGTACATATCAGTACAGAAGGCCTAGTTCCTTATATTGACCACCTCTGTATATTGACTAGTTTGTTACAGTTGACTGGGGTGGTCAACTTCCAGAGGTGCTTGTATTATATAAACTTAAAAAAAAAAAAAAAAAAAAAGACTACCATTTTCCCAGTTAATACCACTGAGCCAAGACCTTAATTCTCTCACCTGGATTACTGGAACTGTTTTCCAACATGTTTCTTTGCCTTCAGCTTTGACCCCTTTTAGGCAGTGATCTCTAAAATGTTAATTTGACCCTGCCATTGCTCAAAATGATCCCTCTTAACCTATAAAATACAGGTTCTTTAGCATGGTGTTCAAGGTCCTTCATTACCCAGTTCTTATCTCCCCAGCCTCACCTTTAAGTCACTTTTCACCTCAGATGTTGCATTATTCTAATACCCTACTACTTGGAGTATGTTTCACTATTTCCTTTACTACTTACCACTCCAATTAACTCTTACTTATCCTTCAAGACTCAGTATAGGTTATCATTATCTCCACCAGGAAGCCTTCCTTAAACTCCTATACTAAAAACCTTCCTCCATGCTTTCAATATGACATGTATATTCTAGCTTCACTTTTACCAAAGGATTGAAATCTGTCTCCTTATACACAATTGTGGAGCCTAAAAAGCAGAGTATCTTATACCCATCTTTGAAACTGACGGTCTGATGCAGCAAAACTATTTAAAAATGTTAACAAGAACATTTTAACAATGTGTGAAAAAAAGTCTAAACAATCATACATTTAATCTCTGGATCCAATATTACTTCATTCAAGTCCCATAGTTGTGTCCTACTTCAAACCTACTAAACTGAAACTACTGCACTACAACCAAGTCCTATTAAAGAAGAACAAGGTTTGCAAAGAATATTTGAAATTTAAAGACTAACAGTATAATCTAAATTCCACCATTCAGTTATGGATTGATGATACTGTAATTCTTGTTGGCCTCCGTTAACACAATATAAAGAAGATTATACAATTCTGGTTATTCCTGAATTCTGTCTCTCTTCCAATTGTGGACCCTTGAAATACAAAGCCTTCCTATCCTCCACAAGGGTAGGCTCTGTAGGCCAGAAAGTTCCAAGAATTAATATGATAAAGAAGGTATCTCTTTGTAATTACAACTAATCTGCCAATCAATTAAAAGTCTACTATCTTATACACAAAGAAGGAAATAAAAACAGAAGATATAAAAACTCAAACATGAAAAGTTCCATTTCTTTCATAATTTAACAACATTAAAATAAGTATTTTTCACTTAGATTAACAAAAATTTATTGTACTAAGATGCAGTTCTCACAAGCATGCAGGGAAATAGGTATCCTTGTATACTATAGGAAGTATGTGTACCCACCAATCTAGTTAGCTAAGGACAGAAATTTCACTCAAGAGTATAAGGGTATACACAAGGATAATCAAAACAGCACTGTTTGTAACAGAAAAAAAAAAAAAAAAATCGGAAAAGCTCTATACGTCCACCAAGAATTGGTTGAACAAGTTATGACACATGCTTAATCATAATTCTTAAAAATAAAATAGATCTAAAAATAGCAATATGGGAAAATGCTCAAGATATTCTGGTAGGGAAAAGAGCCGAACATTATGATCCCATTTTATTTCAAATACCGTATATACTCGAGTATAAGCCGAGTTTTTCCGGCACAAAATTTGTGCCGAGTTCGGGTTTTGGGGCACAAATTTTGTGCCGAAAAAACTCGGCTTATACTCGAGCATATACGGCATATACCATATTTCATCATATCTAAGATGATATACATTTAATTTAAGACATCCTTATTTTATGTACAACTCATAAAGAAAAAAATGCTGCCAATTAAACCATGACATGCCCTTGGATTACAAGACATTCTAATTTCAGAGACTTTATATAGTAAAAAGTGTTTATCTTTAGACTCAATGGAATATACTATAAAAGCATTACCATAGGCATTTGTAAATGTATAAGCATACTCAGAAAATAAAACTAGAAAATTATATACTATACTATCCTCACCAGTGATTTATCTCTAGAAATTATGACTATGGATAGTTTTTTCATATTTTAAATTATACTCAAACATTCAACAAGTATTTGTCAGGCACTGAGGATCTAGGTACAGGAAAAATAATAAACAATATAGGTGAGATCCCTGTTCCTCAGAGTTTACATTCTAGTAGGGAAGGGAGAAAACAGAAAACAAAATCAAGAACCAAGTACTAATTAATGCTATGATTTTTTTTAAGTGATTTTAAAAAGTTCAGCTGAGAGCTAATCAGACCAGAAGGTGTTATTTCTCTAAGAATTTACTAGGGGATCTGGGCACAGTGGCTCATGCCTACAATCCCTGCACTCCAGGAGGCCAAGGTCAGAGGATCACTTGAGCTCAGGAGTTTAAGAACAGCCTGAGCAAAAGCCAAGACCAGTCTCAACTAAAAATAAAAAATATCAGCCAGCGTTGTGGTGGGTGTCTATAGTCCCAGCTACTTGGTAGGCTGAGGCAGGAGGATGCCTTGAACCCAGAAATTTGAGGTTGCTTTAAGCTAAGCTGATCCCACAAGCACGCTAGTGAGACTGTCTCAAAAAGAATTTACTAGGGGCACACCTATAACTTTGACTTAAAACTTACAAAAGCAAATTATGTAACCAAGACACAAGTACCCCCATTATACACTGATATGTATCAAATCACCTAAAAAAACATTTTAAAAAAAAAATTTACTAGATAGGCAGGCATTAGAGGTGGGGACAGGGGAGAATATTCCAGGCAGAAAGAATGCTACAAATAGGTGAAGGCAGGAAATGGAGGTTATTTAAGGAACTAAAAGTATCTATTCTCATCTGAATGAACAAATGAGTCTACCTATTTAGACACTCATTTATTAACTGGCTCATACACAATGCAAACAGGTATCCTATTGTTGCTACTACTGGAATTAATACTACCATAAATTTGGACAGTGCTTTTCATTTATTATTTTTCTGATTTTAACTGTCTCAAACTCTAAAAGTAACTAGGGAAGTTGGGAAGGGGGATGGGTGTCGGGTGAGACAGAGTCTTACTCTGTTACCCTGGGGTTGAGTGCCCTGACATCATCATAGCTTACAGCAACCTCAAACTCCTGTGTTCAAGTGATTCTCTTGCCTCAGCCTCCAGAGTAGCTGGGATGCCTACCACAACACCTAACTATTTTTTTAGAGATAGAGTCTTGCTCTTGCTCAGGTTGGTTTCAAACTCCTGAGCTCAAGCAACCCACCTCCCTCAGCCTCCCAGAGGGCTAAGATTACAGGCATGAGCCACCACACCCAGCTGGCAAGTTTTTATTATGCCCCAAACAAGCATCTAATAACATAAGCTAAACTGTGACCTGAAGAAGAAACTTAAGACAGGAAGATTCAATAATGTTAACGGCAAAACTTAGCCTGAAATGAACTCTGCTTACAGGCTACATGCTGAGCACTTTGTACTTACTACTGTACTTCCCACTCTTAGCAACCTCACTATTAACTTAATTTTATGTATGAGTACACAGATAAAAAAGGACAAATAACTCGGCCAAGGCTGTCACAGCAGAAAAGGCTCAAATTTGATTTCTTTCTGATGTTACTAAACTCTGCTGACTCTACAAAACTCCAAGAAAGGCAGTATTAACCTCTAGACCAGTGGTTCTCAACCTGTGGGTCACGAGCCCTTTTTAACAATGAAAATACACTGCGGCATTGGGAAGGTTGAGAACCACTGGTCTAGGCCTTTACTGCAAACCCTAAAAACACTGAAGACAGATAACAGAATATTACCTTGAGCAAATCACCTAAAAATACATGTCATGGTTTACCAAGCCGATCTCCTGATAATTGTTTCATTGTTCAAATTTTGCAATATAAGTCTACATCTTTGTTCAGGTATCTTTCCCCCTGTTTAAGAATGATGCAACTCAAGAGAGGCTTGGGCATTATTAATTAGTAGTTGGCTAAAGCAAAGCAAATAGCTTTCAAAGTTTGACAGTGACCCACATAAAAACATTTCATACTGTAAGGTACACACACATTCATATAGTTCTTTCACCAATGATGCATTCTATTATATTCATTTATTCTAATGATAGTGGCAGCTCACTTGATTAGACTTCACTAATGGGTTGTGACCGTTATCAGAAAAACAGGCACACAGAACCTACGGCCTAAGAATTACCTTGGTTGGTCCTGAAACATTTTCTGTATGTGCCAGACATGAAAAAGATTCGAAGCATTGAACTAAAACTCAGGAATATACAAATTCTACATAGAAACACATACAAGAGAAAGGGAGAGAGATGGTAAAAGGGAAAAAGCAGGTAGCGAGAGGAGAGAGGGGAGGTGAGAGTAGGAAAAGGTTATCAAAGGGAAATCAAAGTACCACTTCCACCTGCGATACAGAGCTAGACACCCCCAAGTAATGGTCTTTGGTAAACTGGATTACGGCACTACCCTCTGGTTCAGGACAAAAGCAGGGCCTCTCCCTTTCCCCAAAGCCCAAATCCAAATTTAGTACCGGCATGCTGAGGTGCCCCAAGTGGTAAAAACTCCCAAAGACTTTTGCAAGAGGACTAGAATACAAAACTACTGGGCTTAGCCAAGGACTGAGCCCTTTGCCTATCTTACTCACTGAGGGGTACCAAAAAAAGACACAGAGGAGAGCTACAAAAGTGGCCCAGTTTGATTACTGTCTGCTTTTCTTGGCAAAGAAGAGCAGTGCACAGGAAGAGCTAGTAAGAAAGCATTTTCATCCTCAGTCCTTTCCATCCTGACTTCTTCAGGATAAATCCCAAGAACTAAAATTACTAGGTCAAAGGTATGAACGTTTATACAATTACCTACTGAGTACTTTCTGGATGCTAGGTATTATTCCTTCCTTTTCAGAAGTTAGAGTCTATCAGAGGAGATAGGGTATAAATAAGTAAACAAATAGGTAATTCCAAAAGGTGAAGAGCAATGAAAGAAACAAAGAGGGTGCCAAGATACAGAAGGAAACTCATTTAGACTGGGTGGTTCAAAAAGACCTTGCTGCGGTGGTATTATAAACTGCATCTTAAGGGTGAGGAGTCAGTCATGCAAAGGAAATAATACTATAAACAAAGGTCCTAAGACAGGAAAGAACAGTACTTTAAATTTAATTGAATGTTTTATTCCATAGTTACCTAGAAAAGCCAACCATTTTCTAATGTATTTATGGGAACCACTTGCATTTTTTAAGTCCGTATAATTAGGGGTTATTATCTATATAAGTGTTTTACACATAAAAACTACAAATCCATTTCTTTGCTTTTCCTAGTATATTAATCTATAATTTTGTTTATGGTATCTGACATAAAATCACTTTCATTTTTTAGCAGTTAAACGTACTAATCTTTTCTTTGTGTTTTTTTCCCATTACTTCTAAGCTTCCCTATCCAGACTCACATCCAAATTTTATAATATAAATTCTACATTTAATATTTTTATCCGCCTGAAATTTATTCTGTCAAAGTTCCTTTTTGCTTTTCAAATATTTGCTTTAGAGCTAAATAACTGCTCCAGAATCACCAAGTATTGTATGACCTCAGATTTCCTTACTTGTAAATGGGAACAATAATAGTAGATACATCAAAGGGAAGATTCATGAGATAATGCATATAAAATGTTCAGCAAGTAGTCAACAAGTGGCAGCTTACATTAATGGTATCACTAATCCAATCAACTAATTTATGACATTCTATCATATTAAAATTTTATATATTCTAAGATCTGCTTCTGGGCTGTCTTGTCTAATCCATTAGTCTATTTTATAATTCTTACAATACATGTCCATAGCATGTATCTGGCAGGACCATTCTTGATCACTAGTTAACCTTCTCAAAAACACTTGATCTTATCTCCCTGTTTTTTGTCCAGATGAAGTCTAGTTATTCCCAAATTTAGCTTCACATTGGAACCACAAGGGAATTTTAACGTTCAGTATATTAGGGAAAAAAAATTCATCCTAATTGACCTATCTGGGTCCAAAAGACCCTTTTTATTTATTTTTAATATTTTCAGTCATTTTATGATTAATTTGCAGAAATAAGAGGTAGTTTTTTAAAAAACAAAACTTTGAGGGAAAGTTGTAAAAATGTAAATACAGCCTTTTTTTTTATTTCATCTTTCTCTGATACTAAAGGTATATACGAGTATATCCAAAATAGGCAATATCCTTTTTTTTTTTTTTCTTTATTTTTTATTGTTGGGGATTCATTGAGGGTACAATAAACCAGGTTACACTGATTGCATTTTTTAGGTAAAGTCCCTGCAATATCCTTTGAATACAACCAACTGTTCAAAAGCTATCATGCATGAACCTGCAATCTTTAATACTATTTCCATTTTCATTTTTGTCCTTAGGAATACCATTCATTCATTAATTCTTTTGTTTAGAGATGGGGGTCTCACTCTGTCACTCAGGCTGGAGTATAGTAGCACAATCATAGCTCACTACATCCTTGAACTCCCAGGCTCAAGCCTCAACCTCCTGCCTCAACCTCCCATATAGCTGGAACTACAGGAGCACACCACTGTGCCAGGCTAATTTTTTTTTATTTTGCTGTAGAAACAGGGTATCTTGCTATGTTGCCCAAGTTTATCTCAAATTTCTGGCCTCAAGTGATCCTCTTGCCTCAGATTCCAAAGTGTTGGGATTAGAGGGCTGAGCCACCACTCTTGAAGCCTTATTTCTTGAGTTTGAAAAAATTCATCTAGGAATCATAATCTGAAGGCTCACAGTCTGAGATGTCCCTTAATCAAATTCAGTACCATTATTAGTTTAAGTGCTATTTCTTTGCATTTATCTTATTTGTCTTACAGTTCTAAAATGTCTTCCTTTGCCATTTTTTTCTCTTTGCTATGAAAGACAAAATAATAAATAAAAAAATCTGAATTCCCAACTGTTATTAAATAAAAATAAACAAAAAGACTAAAGATATCTCCAAAATGCTTTCATATCTTCTTAAAAAATGACATAGCAATTATATATTTCACCATTATAATATCCTTCTGTCAATTTTCTTCACTCTTCTATTTTCTTCTTTCTGACAGTATTGGGGGAAAATAATGAACAATGATTAAACATGTCCTGGGAAAATGAAGTAGCGAAATGCTTCCAGGTAAGATCACTAAGAAGCTATAATACATCTTACATTGACATGTGCCCAATGAAACCATATGATAATTGCAAGGTAGAATGAGATTTGTTCTAGTATTTTTAATGAGTAAATTTTCTTTTTATTCTTTGGAAAATCTCTAAGCAATTATACAAATTACAAAATATCGCTACAATAACAACTACTCAAAAGCAATTCAAAAACCAAAATTGAAACCAATGCAGTCTGATGATAAATACCAAGGGTTAAGACAGACCAGTACCTAAATCCCTCCCCTACATATTCTGATTTTATTGGTCTGGCATATGTAGGGTCCACTGGAATATTTTTAAAGCACCCCAGGTAACTGTTAATGTGCACCTAAAAATCCCACTGAAATGTTAATGGAATTCACAAAATATCCATAAATTAATTTTGAATAAATATTTCACAGAACTCTACTAATTCCAACTGTTTTCTTTGCCTTTGTCTCCTTTTCCAGAAAACAGTGTCTTGCAGCCTTAATTCATACATTTTAAAATGTAAAAACTATAGCAGAAACACATCTTTTGTAAAATCCGTCTTTATATATCATTTTTTAAAAATAAAGGTTTCAAGTTACCTCCTTCTCAATTGCAAATAAGAACTGTATTTAAATTGTCTAAACTCCAATCTCCTCTTTTGGTAACATATTGTTTGTAAAGTAGTATGTTCTTTAGTGTGATGTCTACCACCTGTCAACTTTTTAAAAAGACATACAATCCTGTTTACAATTGAGAATACAGCCCAACAGTCAAAGACTATGTCCCAGTTCTTCCTACTGAAAATCAATACTTCTTATCTCATCCTTACAGGTGAGTTAAAAATGAAAACACATCTAACTTATTTCTTATTTCCTACATGTATCCACGATATCTGATTATCAGTGAGCTTTAGTATTCAACTGTGCATTACAGTGGAAAACAATGAACTATGAACTAAAAGACCTGGATTCTAATCTTGACACAAATACTAAATAAGTGATTTCACACAAATTATTTAATTGCTTAGGAAAAAAAAAAAGAGGAGGAGGAAGAAATTTTGAATAAAGTAATTTACAAAGCCCTTTTTGTACTTAAAATAATTTGGCTTTGATAATAAACAGGCCACATTTTCTGGTTTACTGTCAGCCTTATTTGCCTACAAATTAATTTTTAATCAAACCTCAGTCTGTTTCAATATCAACCAAGATTTTTAAATGTGTATTACTGCTGAATTGGAAATTTAAAAGGAAAGCGAGAGACAAACAAGAAAATGTAGAAAGAGGTGGCGCCTGTGGCTCAGTGAGTAGGGCGCTGGCCCCATATACCGAGGGTGGCAGGTTCAAACCCAGCCCCGGCTGAACTGCAATCAAAAAATAGCCGGGCGTTGTGGCGGGCGCCTGTAGTCCCAGCTGCTCCGGAGGCTAAGGCAGGAGAATCGCAGAAGCCCAAGAGCTGGAGGTTGCTGTGAGTCCTGTGACATCACAGCACTCCACCGAGGGCAGTAAAGTGAGACTCTGTCTCTACAAAAAAAAAAAGAAGAGGTAAAAACAAACAGCAACAAACTATCAGAGGTACTTCCTCCCTGGGAAAATACATAACTTTAGAGCAAATGGCCGATCCCTCACATAACACCTCTAAGTCAAATGAAGAAATATTCTGAGTGCCTACCATTTGCAATGGACAATATACTTACTTCCAAGTACTACAATTCAGTAACCAGAAAAATAATCAGAGAAATCTAGGTGAGAGTCTCAATAACATATTAGGATGATAAAGCAAAAAAATACCTGAAAATTTGGCAAATTAAATTTGATAAATTTTACTTATTCCATTACCAAAAAGAGTCCTAGTATTTTCTGTCCTTTTCCACTAAGATTTCTGTGGTGAACCAATTACACAGTACGTGTTAAAGAAATTATCAGTGATAAAGGGAATAAGTTAATTTCTCAGGTTAAAGAAACAAACATTTGTATTTTAATTTTAAACTTATTAAAACTGGATCAAGAAGAACTGAAACATCAAAATTTTGAATCTCCTTCAGACAGAAGCCCTAGTTATTTTTTAAAATCTCTCTTAGGTACCAAATATGCCTATTATTAAAAAGGTGACTTATTCTACTATCTCAGCCCAGAAATGAAAAGAGAAAAACTAACATTCTAACATTTACCCAGCACCCATACATGTTGCTAGGCACATCCACCTTTTACTCTTTTATTTGATAATCTCAATTTAGTTAAGTAATAATTACATTTATTTTAATTTTTTAAGGTAAATTGAGTCATGGACTAACTAGGCAATTTTCCTACAGTCTCTCAAGATTTCTTTTAAGTGCATTCTTTTCATTACTACTTGCTACCTTCAGAACTAAAAATTCCAGAAATTCATATAGATCTTTTATTATTCATTTGGAAAAAAAAAAAACACTGACAAAATAAAGACATAAAAATTTAAATATATAAGCATAAAATATACTTGAAATAATCTTTCAAATACTAAAAAAGGTAAAAGGTAAAGACTTAGGGTATCAGTAAAGGCAGTTTCAAATAAATTAGATTTGACAGAGAAACACATAGTATATAAGAAAAACTAAGTCATAATTGAAGATTTTAGAAAATAAATTTGGAAAACCACAACAACCATATTAGAGGTTAAAACAGGTCTTTAAAGAGGAAGGAGAGAGGGAAAGAATATAGACTTTGAGTTCCAAATACAGTAATACACTCGAGTATAAGCCGAGTTTTTTCTGGCACAAAATTTGTGCCGAGTTCCAGGTTTTTCAGCACAAATTTTGTGCTGAAAAAACTCGGCTTATACTCCAGTATATACGGTAAGTCAGAAGACATATAAGTCTTTTGGATTTAAATCCTACACAAGATTTATACTCTTTAACTATAGCTATAATCCCTAACTCTCTATTCAAAAACCAGATTCCCTGCCCAACAGAATTCCATCAAAAATCCTTAACCCAGGGTGGTGCCTGTGGCTCAAAGGGGTAGGGCACCTGCCCCATATGCTGGCGGTGGCAGGTTCAAACCAAGCCCCCGACCAAAAACTGCAAAAAAAAAAAAAAAAAAAAAAAAAAATCCTTAACCCAGTATTCAAAGCCCTTTACAGTCAAGTCCTGTTGCAGTCTATCTTTCCAGTTGTACCCCTTTCTCTAAGTTGTCTTTGTTATAGTCAAACCAGACGACTAGCTAGTACCAGAATATGCCCCAGGCTTCTTCCCCTTCTTTGCTCCTATTTGCTGAACTCTCCCCAGTCCTTCAGGGTGCATTCGGTGCAACAGCCTCACAGCCAGTTATCAATTCACCTTTAGCTATTCATACCGTTTTATTTGTAGCACTTCATAACACCTACATTCTGTTTCATAAAAATTTATGTAGCTGCTTAATCCCAACAGATTTGGAGGTTCCTAAAAACAAGAATATTACTTCCTACAACTCTGTATTACAAACAGCACCTAAGAAAATGCTTGCATGTACATGCCATCAGTGTGCATTGAGCTGAATATGATCAGTAGCTAGAAGTAGATTTCTGTCCATTGGTCTCAAATGGGAAAAAAAGAAAAAGAAAGAGGCAGCAGCTTCTAATTCTGGAGTTTGACGAGAATCAAAGACTTCATTTTTAACATTTACATTAATTTTTACAGAAAATAGATACCACACCCTATACATTATCTGTTTCACTAGGCCCACAGATTTTAAATTTATAAAGCAAATGTTGTGGTCCATTTAACTATGGTATCTGATTATGAATTCTAAATGCTAAGCCTGACAGATCCTGTTTTTTAAAAAATCTCAGTCCCATAAAATATATAAATGACTTCGTCTCTCTCCAAAAAGTACATCTGTTTAGTTAGCAAATAAAAACTGATGATGTGTGCCTATTTTCATCATCGCAAAATTCAAATAAAATACTGCATCATTTCAAAAAGTATTTGTACTGGGACAGCTGTATAATGCTGAAAGCTGTAAAAAAGCTTGTATAATATCATATGTGAAAAATAAAACTAGTAATGCTCAAATAAAATACTACTGTGGAATTGGTTATCTGGTCACATCTCTGAATTAGTATCATTCAAAACAGTTATAATCTGTTCTTTGCATATAAGGCTTTATGCTTGGTGGGAAGAAGAATTAACCAGACTCTAGGAAGATAAGATACCAAAGCACAAGGAGATAAGTACTATAATAAAAACATTAACTAAGTATTAAGGAAGCAGAAAAGGGAAGAGTAAGGGCACAGCAAACACCTGAAACAGGTTGTGAATAGTAAATGGAATCTCAAAAGGCAAAATGTATTTTAAAGTCTCAAGATCCAGCTGCAGCAGAGACTGTAGGGAGTTATCTAGAGAACAGAAAAAAAAAGACAAGAGATTGTATTGATTCCTGAGACTTTCTGAAACTTTCAGAAGGAGTGGCCTGACTGAATTTTTCTAAAATAACTGTGGAAACAACAAAAGAAACTGAGAAAGGAGAAACTGAAAGCAGGATCCAGCTGAAAAGTTACTGCAAAAGCAGAGAGGAAAGTTGATGAAGAATATGAAGCTTGCAGTAGGAACAGAAAGGACAGGTTAGCTCAGGATTGCAAAGTCTAATGAGATATGAAGAGTAAAGCTAAAATTAATCCCTAGGCTTTTAATTTAAGCATTTAATATGAAAGCAAATAAAACTATTAATAACTTTCAATGAGTTCCAAGTAGCCAAACGTTTACTGATCACTTACTCTGTGCAAAGTAATGTTAAAAGATAGTAGATAACTCAACTCAAACTAAAACTCTCTGGAGAAAGATAGCTGTATTTTCTTTATAAAAAAGCATATATAATTCAATTGTGTTTCTATAGGAAAGAAGAGGATGGGAAGAAAAAGCAGAACAAGAAAAGGACTTAGTACCCCTATAATATGCTATGAATATAATTAACTCAAATCTATACACTCAAAGTCCAAAACAGCAGAGGAGAAAAAACCAAAAACATTTTTCAAAGGGGAGGCTGACAGAAAAGTGATGAAGACCTCAGGACAAAGACGTGAGTTAGGATGTTATTTTACCAGGAGGACCATCTAGGAATAAGTCTAAATAAACTACAACTTCAAGCAAACACAGTAGCTCAATCTGGGGTTGGGGAGTGGATAAAGGTACACAAATTTGTTCCCCAGAGAGAAAAATACTGTAGAATCTCTTTAAGTTGACCACCCAAGGGAATGTGAACAAACTGGTTAACTTACAGAGGTGGTCAACATAAGGAACTAGGACTGCTGTACACATACACGTGGTGTATGTCTAGTCTATAATTAGGTCAACTTAAGGAGGTAGTCGATGTAGGGAGGTGTTCAACTACAGAGGTTCTAATGTAATTGAGCACAGGCTGGAGGAAGGAAGCCAAGGTAACGTATACTGATAGAACATCAGGCTGGTAAGACAGGGAAGAGACAAACTACAAAAGAAAGTCAGCATCAGGTTGAAGAGCTTAAATTTGATTATACAGGCAACAGGAGAACAAAGGTTATTAAACGAGAAAATATTAATCAGTACATAGGATGGACTAGAAAGAATATGAAACAGCAAGAATGAAGGCAAAGAAACCAGTCAGAAGAGTATTGTAATAGTCTCTGTTAAATGAAAGGTTAACAAAAGCCTGAGCCACAATAATTGACAGGAAAAATTCAGAATGAAAGTAGAAAAGAGTACTGAGGTACAGCAGATAAGATTTAGGAAATAACTGAACATGTAGATGAAAAGTGGGGATAAGATGACTTCAAAGGCTTAGGTATAAACCCCTAGGCAGATACTAGCTTTATTTCAAGAGGGAGACGAAATCAATTTGGGACATACTTATCTTGAAGTCCTCCAGGATATTCACAAGACACACATCTGTCAATAGTAATGCCAGGATGAGCAGGGAGCATTTGGACAGATAGAATTTGGTAGTCATCCACCTAGAAATGCTGGTTGATGTATGGAAGAGAATAGCAGTCAGAGGACTAAACTGTGGCAAACATCTAGTTTAGAAAGAGCGAGGAAAATCAAAGAAGAATGAGTGACAAAAGAGTACAAATGCTCTCATCGGCTCAGTGCCTGTGGCTTAAGCTGCTAAGGTGCTAGCCACATACACCTGAGTTAGCGTATTTGGGTTCAAATCCAGCCCAGCCCGCCAAACAATGACGGCTACAACCAAAAAATAGCCGGGTGTTGTGGCCAGCGCGTATAGTCCCAGCTACTTGGGAGGCTGAAGCAAGAGAATCACTTGAGCCTAGGAGTTGGAGGTTGCTGTGAGCTGTGATGCCATAGCACTCTACCCAGGGCGACTGCTTGAGGCGGTCTCAAAAAAAAAAAAAAATGCTCTCATGTTTCACAACTCTCAGAGACGAAATAACCTGCCCAAAAGGTCACACAATAAGCAGTAGCCACATGGAGAAAAAGTGAGAACTAATGATGATATACAATAATAATTTTAGAAAGCACTTACTTTTGACCCTAGAATATATATATATATATTTTTGAAATAGATGTTGTCCCAAGCTAGAGTGCCATGGTGTCAGCCTAGCTCACAGCAACATCAGACTCCTGGCTTTTAGAGATCCTCCTGCCTCAGCTTCCTGAGTAGCTGTGACTATAGGTGCTTGCCGCGGTGCCTGGCTGTTTTTTTCTATTTTTAGTAGAGATGGGAATCTCATAATCTTGCTCAGGCTGGTCTAGAACTTATGAGTTCAAGCAATCCTCTCCTTCAGGCTTAGCCTCCCAGAGTGTTAGGATTACAGGCAGCTCCACCCACCCAGCCCAGCCATTGACCCTGGAATTTTTACCCACAGAAATTTACGCTAGAGAAATAACTAGGAGTAGTGGAAAGACAGGGTGCTTCTTATAACATTTTCCCTCTGGCCTTAACTCTAACAGTAAAAAACAAAACCTAAATTTCTAGCCACAGTGGAAAAGTCAAATATAGCACCAAGAAAACTAAGCATCATAACAGAAAACATTTTAATACCAAAAATGTTTAAACTTCACTAAGTAGAAATGTACTAAAATTAAACTATTTGCAAAATATGACAAAGGGTCAATATTCTTAATATATAAAGGGCTCCTGAAAATCCACAGAAAGGAAAATATCCTTAAAAAAAAAAAAATGCTAAGACAATCAAAATTTCTAAAAAACAAATAAAAATGACCAGTAAATTACAATGTTAACCAAGCTCTATGGCTCACACCTGTAATCCCAGCACTTTGGGAGATTGAGGCAGGAGGATGGCTTGAGGTCGGAGGATGGCTTGAGGTCATGAGTTTCAGACCAGCCTGGGCAATGTAGCAAGACCTTATTTCTACAAAAAATTAAAAAATTGGGTGGTGCCTGTGGCTCAAAGGAGTAGGGCGCTGGCCCCATATGCCGGAGGTGGCAGGTTCAAACACAGCCCCGGCCAAAAAACTGTAAAAAAAAAAATTAAAAAATTATCCAAGCATGGTGGTACATGCCTGTAGTCTCAGCTATTTGGGAGGCTGCGGCAGGAAGATCACTTGTGCCCAGAAGTCTGAGGTTGTAGTTAGCTGTGATTATACCACAGCATTCCAGCCTTGGTGACAGAGCAAGACCCAGTTTCTTAATCATAAAGAAATGAAAATTAAAGTGTTACATTAATCACCCCTTTAGAATGAGAGGAAAATGGGCACTAATATCCTTGACAACTTTTCACAATATAAACATTTTTATAAAGTTTATATAATAATTTTATTTCCAAGTAAAAAATAATTTGAGCAATATACAAAGTTGCTCCCATGAAGTTCACAGTAGCTCTGTCTATAATATTGAAAAGCTAGAAACAACCCAAATGTTCAAAAAGAGATTGATTAAATAAGTTATGGTACATCCATGGATTTTTAACAATTTTTGGAGAACATAAATTAATATTTAATATAGAAAATTGTTAAATAAGGCAATTTATTAAACAAAGGTTTCTAAACAGCATATATAGTATAAACCTATTTGATTTTTAAAAGTGGAAAGACAGAAATGAAAACAGAAAGGAAGAGCAAAGAGAGGGAAGGAGGGAGGGGAGTGGGGCTTTGGTGTGTGCCACACCTTTTGGGCGCAAGACACTACTGTAAGAGGACTTTACCTAAAAAATGCAATCAGTGTAACCTGTTTTATTGTACCCTCAATGAATCCCCAACAATAAAAAATAAAGAAAAATAAAAAAAAGATATGTGCAGTGTGCATAGGAATTTGTTCATAATTTTTTTTTTTAAACAACAAAAAAAAAGTGGAAAGACATACACCAAAAAGTTAGCACTGGTTATCTGTAAGTAATAGAGTGATAATACTTTGATACTGCCTAATTATTTTATAATGAACACATTCTCTCACAGACAAAGAAAAAGGGGTTTTTATCTTAGGAAAAAATGCAAAGAAGATGTGTAGAAAAATGCAAGTGTAAAAAGCAAAATATAGTTATATGTAATAAATACATAAACAAGAACCAAAAAATCTTTTTTCCCCCAACCAAATGTTCAAATAAAACAAGTATAAAGAATTAAAGGTAGTTTCACTTCTGAAAGAGAGAAGGGGGGAAAAAAAGATGAAGTGGATGCAAATAAGAAAAGAGAAATTTCACATTATAAAATCTTAATCATTTCAGAAGGAAGCAAGGTCATCTGCTAAAAGAGTTAAGTGTTTGAAGACTGGGGTTAGCAACCTAAGTAGCATGAAAAAGCAATAAATAAAATGAATCAATTTATTAGATGAGAAAAGGATTAGCAAGCCACTAGTACACAGGCAGGTGGAAAACAAATATATAACAACAGCATGACTTTGGGGCAACATGTGGGGGAGGGACAAAAATAGAAAAAGTAAAACATTATTTACAAGTTGAGAATTGACTAGTTACATACCCAGCAAAGGTGAATGAGAGGAGGGATTATGTGGAGGAATAAATTCATGGTTAGAATATGAACTACTGGGCTTGGGCGGCCATAGTTCAGTGGTTAGGGTGCCAGCCACATACACTGGGGCTGGCGGGTTCCAACCTAGCCCAGGCCTGCTAAACAACGACAACTACAAAAAAAAAAAAAAAAAATAGCTGGGAGTTGTAGTCCTGGCTATTTGGGAGGCAGAGGCAAGAGAATCACTTAAGGTCAAGAGTTTGAGGTTGCTGTTAAGCTGTGACCCCATAGCACTCTACCAAGGGGGACATAGTAAGATTCTGTCTCAAAAAAAAAAAAAAAGAAAAAAGAAAAAAAAAAAAAATGAACTAGTGAGTTCAAAGTTTGGAAAAAGGAAGAAGACTAACAGTCTGAGAGGGACTGAAAGTGGCAATGAAGACAAAAAGCTGCTTCACCATGAATAGCAGAAAAGAGAAATAGAAGACAGGCCCATGCATCACCATCTAGCCTACCAGTAAACCTTGAAGTAGAGTGGTTCTGAACAGTTGCAAGGTTAATATTAAATAACACAGTCATACACGTAGGTTGTTAATGCAAAGTGGAGGCGAAGGTCACTGGAGTTTGTGAACTGCACTTCCACATGTGGCTTTTCTGGCCAGAAATTAATGTAACTGTTACTTAACCTCTATGCACTTCACTTTCCTCAGTTGTAAATAAATCCTTTTTAGCCTGACTGATAGGAATTTGGCTGGCACTTAAACTCACTGCACTTCATTCAACCACAAAAGAGACTAAAAAGAAGATGGAAGATTGAATTAAATCAAGGATTTTCCACCTGACTGCAAGTAAAATCATGGGTACTTACAAAAAAGGCAAACCTACCTATGCTCTGTCCCAAACTCAATTCTGATTTGTTCAGGGATAGATTCCAGTCATCAATATTTTTAAGAAGCTCCTCAGGAGATTCTAATGTGCAGCTGAATTGAACTAGGTATTTCTAAAAACTGCTTCTCTCTTAAAATGTTTAAATTCTATGATTGTATGTAATTCACCACAACGCTGTTCATCTGTTAAAATAACACTGTCATGTGCCAGGCACTTCCACAAACATCTTAGTGAATCCTCACAATACCACTATGAGGCACACATTTCTGTGTCCATCTTCACAAATGAGCCCAGTGAAGCTTGGAAAAGTAAAGGGACTTGTTCAAGAGTCACAGGTTAGCAAGGAGCAGAGCCAGGACTCCTGGTTTGTTTTATTCATTCCAGTCCACTCTCCAAGCAACTTACTTTCTTTCCAGTATAGTCAGTAATTATTTGAATACCTTCTATTCTCTTCCCAGGACTGTCCTAAATTGAGCACACCAGTTTGTGGTTTACAGATTGACTAGGTGAGGGCAAGAAATTAACCCAACATGCTACAGTCATTATAGAACACCTTAACTTAGAAAGCTTTTGCAACTTAAATTAGCACTGTGAAAGCATACCTATTAAGTATTTTTTGTTCAGTTAAGACACACACATTGCTATTAAGTAAACAGCTAACATACAAAGCTGGTTCATCAAAAATAAACAGCAATAGAAAAGCAATTTTACATACTTTCGATTAAGCTAAGTACTCCTAAACAAAATTCTATGACAATACAATTCTGACAAAAGAGTAATTGACAGATCAATAATAAGATGTGCTCTACCAAAGAGCATCAATGTATAAATATAATCTTCAAAATTTTCAGGTATTAATATTCCCATCAAGTGCCAATAAATCAATCACACTTAAAATTATTTTAAAATCCTTTTGTTGATCCAAAGCTTCTCTCCCATTCATCAGTAATTATCAATCCATTATCTACTGGGAAATTTCATAGACATTCAAGTTCTATACCCTAGGCCAAAATTCATTGACTTACCCCAAGACAAATTTTCTGGGGAAAAAAAGTACAATCAACCCAATCTGTGGATTTAGTAGAATTCGTAGCATGTACTGCAAAAAAAAGACTACAGAGATTTCAATACTATGCCCATGAAAATTACAAATAAATTCATGAAGCATATTTACAAGAAACATACATATGTGCACTCATCCATTCAAAACTTTCCTGAGCATCTTGCTATGTTCTTGACATGCTGGAGATAAAGAAGCAAATCAGATCCAATATTCCCTGCTGTCAAGGCTGTGCCATGACTGATCTATGCAATATTTACGGGGATATCATGGGAGAAATGAATTGATTCCTGGAGACAGAAAGGGCGTTAGGTAAGAGAACAAGGCAGAAAAGGCTTCAAAGAGTGTAGACATAAGGGTATTTTTAGGAAGAAAAATTTAATTACAGAAACACCTTTAAATTAGCCCTAAAGGAAATAAGGGCTGTGGAAATTTCGAACAGTAAATGCGAAAGGAAATTTACACTGTCGAATTCATCAAGTCAAAAAGAGCAGTGATAAGAACAGACAAGATGGACAGAGATTGCTCCACAAGAATGAGTTATGTACATGTATCCTATAAAGCTACTCACAGGAAAACTGAGAAGGCTTCAGAGTCTTAAGACCTCAGGTAAATAGCTTAGGTGCTAGATTTGTGAAGTCAGTTAAGTCATCTCATTTCTAAATAACTTTGGCCATAAAAATAAATGTATAATGGCATTTACTTGACAATGAAGCAAAACTAAAAGAATTTTTAAGAACTGGCAATCAAATCTGCTACGTTTTTACCTCTGAAGAGTAAAAAGATAAATTCTCCAAGATGTTTTAGGGGTAACTACTTGTGGTTAAGAGGCTTTCAGTTCATTTAACAAAATTTTGAAGGTAAGATGTCTTCCTTATTAATGAAAAATAACATTCACATACCGGATTAATTCAAACCGAGTCTTTTATTTTTAGGCCTAAGTCAGTGCACCAGTTTTGTGTTTGTTTTTTTGAAGCAATTACGTGTGCTTTCCAAATAAATAGCTAAATACCATTCACCTAGTACTGTCAGGATCCAAAGAGGTTAAAAATTAGAAACCCTCATTAATACCAAATTAACCTAAAGACCCCATGAGCTACCGGAATACAGAGAAAAGGTAAATGCCCAAAACACTGGTAGGCATGCAACTTTAAGAAAGCAAAAGGAGGAAAAAACTTGGAAAGTCAAGATCACTTCACCTTATTCTTCAAAAAACCACCACGTGCCTTTAAAGTCTCTCAATCAATGTTTGTGTTTCAATCTTTCCTTAATGAGCCTCTTCAGCAATACACTAAAACACGACAAGGAAGGCATTTATCAACTCTACGGACTCTTGTCAGTCTATGAATTATGGAGAAGGGCTTAGGTATCAGTAACCTTCAGACCACTCATTTCCGCTGCACACTCACACAAACTATTGCTGTAATGTTGTAAGAGCACACAGGCTATTCAGGCCACATGAGCGGCGAGCTCTCAGCCTTTAATGATATATTTCAAAAACACATTCGGTTAAAGACTATAAAAACCAAAATACTCCTAATAAATAAAACATCGCTTCTATCAGGGCAAATTCTGCGATGCCATTTCCTCCCTATCCAAGTCACTTAAAAATAGACTGTTCAAGTTACAACATCCCTACTGCGAACGCCCTACAAACTTTTCCAACAGAAATATGTTGGCCACCGGCAAGTCTGGGACCCCAGCTCTCCAGCCCCACGACTTCTCCCCCAGCCTCAGGCTCTCTCCCGCAGAGGCGCAGGCCGGACCCTCGCGGCGGTCCCCGCACTCCCCAGGCGGCGCTGTCCCGGGGCGGGCGCGGCTCTCTCCGGGCCCGGCGGGACGGCGGCGGTGACTCGTCCCCGGGCCGGCCCAGCGCGAGGGGAGCGGCCCGAGAGCGCCCCGTTTCCCACAGACCCCAACATGGCGTCGGCCGCCGCCTCCCGCGACGCCGACACCTCCCAGCGCAGCGACGGCCCCGGGACCGCAGAAGGAAGCGCCCGGAAAGTTTCGCTTCTCCCTTCTCGGCCCACCAGGAGCCAGCGGGCCACCAATCCGGGCTTCACCTACCCAGACGGGCGCGGGCGGTGGCGGCGAAGTCCGATTCCTCTAGTCGCGGACGCGGGGCACGGACTCTGCCCGTTCCCCCGCCCCGGGCCTCCCAGGGTGTGTGCGGTCCGCGGCCCCGCGCAGCCAGCGCGATCCAGAGGCGGCGGGCGGGCGGGCCGGCTGCCAGAGCAGCCACTCGCAGGTGACTCTCCCGCCCCTGCAGTCGAACCCGACAACGGCCGCCTGGGCTGGCCTCTCCCCTGCGCTGGCCTCTCTCCTGCGCGCGCACGGGCGTGCCCCCGCCCACACACCAGGCGCCAGTGCGCGGGCACGAGCACACCCACCCAGCTCGCTCCCCACCCTTTCTCGCCAGTTCCCTCGCCCCGCCCCTCCCTCCCGGCCCGCGCGTCGCGCTCGAAGGGCGGGGCCTTCTGTAGAGGCCACACCCACCCAGACAGCTTGAGGGTGGAGCGGGTTCCTCCGCTTTGATGTGTGGAGAAGCGCTCGGGACGCGTTTGAGTGCGCGTGGGGCGCTTACGTGACTCTCCCGAGTCTCAACAGCCTTTGGAAAGGACGGTTCACCTGTCTAGAAAGTACTTAAGGAGATTGGAATCCTGTAAGGAGGACCTCCCCCCTGCCCCCAACAGGCCTCTCTTGGGAATTGAAGAACCGGAAAAAAAGGCTTTGGATTTAAATGTCCAAAAGCGTCGGTAGAGACACACAGATAAACTATCGTTTAGCTCGGCGATCCTGCCCATCCCACCTTCCTTTTGCTTTCTCTGAAACTCTTACCTCTTGAAACGGAAGGAGCGGCAACCACACACGTACCCCACATACTCCACACAACCATTTCTTTTAAGTACGTGCCTTAGAACTCTGGTCTTTCCAGAACTTTTCTCTGACAGCATAAAAAACCATCTACCTACTTGACATACCTAGAAACTATAAGGATGGTATGGCATGTGAGGTGGAATGTGCCCTTTTTTATGCACGCCATAGCACCTGTTTGCTAATCACCCTGGTGGCTCCGTGCAGAGGTAACAAAGGCGTCTACAGCAGAGAAGGAAGGGTGGACAACAAAGGCACACTGATTTTAAACAAAAAGTGTGTGTGTGGATGGAAATTAGGTTTGGGCAAACTTTGTTTTCCATTGTCTATTATTTCAAGGATTTTTTAAACATTTGATTAATGTTGAATTAGGGCCCCACCACCGAGCTGCATGTAGATTCGTAGATTCGCACTTAGGGAAAATGAGGTTTGAGTTCCGCCCTCCTTTGTTTCCACCTGCTCTTCAGTCTGAGATTCTCTCTTCCAGGTTTTCTGCTTCCCAGCCTCCCCTACTCCAGTGTCTCCAGAACTCGTTTTAAAAATGAATAGAACAAAATTAGCAAAGGTGAACAATTTTTTAATGGGTAAAGCTATAGGATCACAATCATATGCATACACACGTGCACAAAAAAAATCTTTCATGTGTTAGCTATAGCTGTCTCGGTAGACAAGTGCAAATGTTGAGACCAGGACTCTGTCTACCCCACCTTGGCTCAGCCTCACCCTTCTCTATAAGCCCAGCAATACCTATGGGTGAGGAAAAGACAAAACTAAATATCTAAAATCCCTTTAAATTTAGAAATTAAGAATTGCTATATTTGATTAGTTGTTTAATGTAGAGTCTAGAGCATTGGCCACCAAACATATTGGTCCCTCACCTCCACTAGTAAAAAGGTAAAGTATGTAAAGTGCATAAATAGAAACCAGAATGACTAATTCAAATCTTGGCTTTGCCATCAACTACTTATGTCCCTGGAGACATCCAGATACTACCTTGATTTTTTTTCTCTTGTAAAATGGAGATAAAAGTATATCAAAGCGCTATTATAAAGATTAAATGAATTAATATCAACAAAGCATATACCTGGCACATGGTAAGTGCTGTATATGTGAAATAAAAATTATTATAGAGACATAATCTGTATAGTGTGTTTACATATACACATACCTTTTATACCCAATGTTAGGTATAATGTAAAACATTCACACACAAAATTAGAAATAATGATTTTTAAAATATACATCTATGTGTGCTTTCTTTCTGCACTTTGCATTTTCCATGCCTCCCTGGGCAATGTGTACCACTGATAAGATATGATATCACTAACCACTTATCTTAATTGAATTTAAATTTAGTTAAATTAAAAATTCAGTTCCTCAGTCACACTGACCACATATGCTCCATAGCCCACAGTACAAATATAAAATTTTTCACTGTTGCAGAAAGCTCTGTTGGATATCACTGACCAAGCTGTAAAAAAAGCAAGGAACTTAAAGTCACTGAAAGGAATAAGGTCATCTCCTGAACCAGACCTGTAACTGTGGGACCCTGTTCAAGTCAAGTGATAAGATCTTTCTCTGGGCCTCACATCTCATCTGCAAAATGAGGATAAAAATAGAAACTACCTCATGAACTGAGGAGCAAAGGAAAACAGATAACATGTTTAAAGTGTCTGGCAGAATGCCTAAAACATGTTGGAACTTGAAAATAATAGTAAAATTCGAGTTTAAATTAACCCAATTCAATAACCCTGAAAAGCTAAAAAGATCTTGTTATTTTCTTAAATCTAATGGGTAAATTTTCAAGGAGACCTATTTTATAAAAGCAAACAGTTTGGTTTACTTTGAAAACAGCATTCAAAGGGAGATGGGCAGTATCTGTATTTTAATTACTTCTTGATTTATTTGTCCCCTTTATGTTTAAACCCTGGCCTTTTTTCTGTGTTACCCAGCTCAGTTAAATGACATTGCCATCTATAATCCTCGTATATCCTCATTCTCTCATCCTCTTTTCCATCTCCTTCATCTAATCACTTTGCCTCCAAAATGTCATAGGATCTACCTTCAAAACACTTCATCTCATCTTCTCTCATGTCCCCTACACGAGGGCACCATACAGGATTGTGTCACTCACCTGCAGAAACCCTTCCATGGCTCCTCACTGAAGCTGCCATATAAAATTGTACACATTGTAATAGGCCAATCTTCTGTGATTGTGTCTTTCACATAGAAGGCATGGTAAATTTTGTATTTATCACAGATATTTTCTGCCAGATATCAGTGAAGTGACTTGTTTTAACAAAAGTATATTACAATAGTTTTCCAACAGATGGAAATGTCTTAAGGAGTGAAAGACTTGTCACATTTGCCCAAACATGCCATATAAGGTAAGAGTATTTCTCTCTCATTTAGAACAGAATGCTAGCTCATCATAAAGTCCTAGAAGTCACAACACAATCCAGCCCCTGCCATCCTCTCCATGATGCTAGGCTCCACCAAATTCCAGTCCCATTGACCTATTACTTCCTAAAATACATCATGCTCTTTTCTAGTATGGGTAGCCACTGCCCTGACCACTCATATACCTAGGCCATCACAGCCCTACCTCCTCTTTGTGCTGCACATAGCTGTGACTTCTTGTCATCTTTCAGGCCTCAGAGAGGCCCTTCCTAGACACTGAGCCTGAGAGGGTGCCCTGGTTATTCTCAGTCACAGCTCTTTGTTGTTTCCCTCACAGCACTTATACAATTTCCCTAAAGACTAGAGGCTCTGTGAAGGCAGGGGCCTCATTGTTTTGTTCTCCTTTCTATCCACAGTTCCTAACAGGAGTGTGTGCCAGCTTGCTGGTGGTCAACTCAACATTATTGCCACCCTCTTCTTTATTCTCCTCTGCATCTACGGGGAGAAAGCTTAGAACTCTGTTTTTCAGAGAACTTGTCCAGAATAGTACCAGGTTAACTTCTGTGTAAGAAAGACATATGTAAGATTTGAAAGGCAGAAGTAAGGAGAAACCACTATTCTCTGGTTGCTATAGTCCAAATGTTGGTGCTCCTCCAAAATTTATATATTGAAATCTAATCCTCAAGGAGTTGGTATTAACATTGGGGATCTGAGGATGTGAGCAGGACATAAGGTCAGATCCCTTATGAATGGGATTAGTGTCATTATAAAAGAGGCCTGAGGGAGCCTGTTTGCCGTCCCACCATATGAGGACACAGCAAGAAGTCACTGTCTATGAGGAAAGCGCCCTCATCAGATCAAAATCTGTCAGTGCCTTGATCTTGGACTTCCAGCCACCAGAACTGTGAGCAATAAATTTCTGTTGTTTAAAGTGTCCAGTCTAAGACATTTTGTTATGGCAACCCAAATGGGCTAAGACACCAACATAACTTCAAACAAGAAGTTTGGATCATAGGGGGCTATTTCCTTAGACTTCTGAGAAAAAACTAGGACAAATGCAAAAGACAAATATTCTTTTTTTAAAGGGATAGGGACTATATTCCCCCCAAAAAGGCAGAGGAAATATTTTGGATTAAAGAAGGCAAAAGAGATATGAGGACTAAATATAATACCTGACCCTAGACTAGATCCTGTACTAGAAGAGGATACTATAAAGGACCATATTGAGTCAACTGACAAAATTGGAATATGAATGGAAAATTAGATAAAAGCATAGTGTCAAAATTAAATTAACTGGTCTGATTATACAAGAGAATATTCCTATTTTTAGGATATACACAGAGTTAGGGGTAAAGGGCTACTGAGATATGTATTTTACCCCCAAATGATTTGGAAAAATATTTATGCATAATATAATTTAAATATATATTCTTTAGAGATGGGGTCTCTGTCACCCAGGCTGGAGTGCAATGGCAAGATCATAGCACAATACAGCTCAGAACTCCTGGGTTCAAGTGATCCTCCTGCCTCAGCCTCCCAAGTAGCAGGGATTATAGGCACCTGCCACCACACCTGATGAAATATTATAGATTAAAAAAAAAAAGAAGAAAGATTATATATTTATAGATAAAGGAGAGAAACCACATACATAAAGGCTAAAGCAAATGGAGTATAATGTTAGTAGGTTAACGTGGGTAAAAAGTATTTGGGAGTTATTTGTGCTATTTCTATTCTTGCAACCTGTTGGTAAGTTTGAGATTATTTCCCTCCAAACAGTTAATATATGTGTGTGTGTGTATTTATTTATATATGTATATTATATATAGAGAGAGAGCACTATACCATTCTGAATAATTCATGACAAACTAATATTGTTGCCTTAAATATTAAAATTTGCCTGGACTACTAAATGATTAAAAAGCAATATATTTTATACTTTTTCCTAATTCCCAATCATATGGAAAGTAAATTTATAAATTCACTCTTAGGCAGAAGATAAGATTTCTCTGGCCATAGGGAAAAAGACCATCATACACAGGGCATCTTTCTAAACATTTAAATATGGGAGATTTGTGGCTTTGCTGACCACTGTGATCTATAAACCAATGTGGCACAACCACATTTGCTGCAAATACTGGGCTGCATGAAGTGGAAACAGCTATATTCCTTATAAAAACGTATCATGTAAGGAGAATAGTCCAAATTACAAGCACATCCCCAGATTGCAGCTTTCACACTTTTTACTCTGAAGCAGAAAGGCCCTGTGCATTGAAATAGAGTTATATGCCATATTATCAAAGACCCTTATGCCAGCTCTTAGAAAATCACATAGAAAAGTTTCCCGGTTAAGTGACATAGAAGAGTCCCTTAAAAATATTGCAAGACAGTGAAAATATCAGCAGTTGCCAAATGTTAGGGGAAAGGAAAGAATTAATAGGTAGAGCATAGAGTGTTGTCAGGGCAGTAAAACTTCTCCATAATGGTGAATACATGGATTTGTCCAGACCCATAGAATGTACAACCCCCAAAGCGAACCCTAATGTAAACTGTGGATTTTGGATAAGTAATACTGACTCATCCATGTAGATTCATCAGTTGTAACAATCATACCGCCCTGTTGCCGAGTGTTAATAGTAGGGGAGGCTGGGTGTGTTGGGGATCAGAGGATACAAGGGAACTCTCTGTACTTTCTACTCCATTGCTGTGGACCTAGATATGCTCTAAAATATAAAATCTATTCAGAAAAAAAAAGGAAAAATATTGCAGATGTCTCTCGGAGAGGTTGGAATTTAAGCTTGGGAGCTGAGAAGCTTTTTGGCAGGCAATTAAATTCATCTCTTGAATGATTTATTGTAAATCGTATTTCTTAAACTACTGCTCTTTTAACCATCTGTCAAGCTATCTCTTCTTAGAATAAAAAAAGATGTTTAATTTCGAACAGAGACACATTCACATTGTAAAAAATTAAACTTTCTTGGCAGAAATTTGATCTTGATCTTAGGAGTTTGAACACATAAACCAAGTATATGTTAAGAGTCCTGCAAATTTTTCTAACAACAAACATAGATTAATTGAGTATTTGCCTTGCTGCAAATCAAGTTTATATATTTCTAACAGGAACATTGTCATATTGGAAGCAAAGGAATTAAGTTTACACTCACATTTGTCTTATAAGAAACACAAGGTTTACCTACACTAAAATTCCAGGTAGATTTGTAAATTACATTACATGTAAAATAAGTAAACAATAGCATTAAAAAGACATATAAAACATACCACACTATAGATTTTTTTATCTGGTATAATGGTGCATGAGTCTTTCTCTTTTTTTCTTCTGTGGATTTTACCAATTTTCTATAAGTATTGTTTTAAAAAATAACAACACATAATATGGGTAAGTTTTGCAATGAAGTATAAATCCTATTCAAATACTCATACACAAAAAGACACACTGGCTGCTTTCTTCTGTAGAAAAGTCCTGAATTATTTGCACATTGCCTCTCTTGCCAATAAGGGGAAATTATGCCGCAAATACCTTATTCTTCAACATTAAATCTTATGACAAATAAAACATTAACCTCAGCAAGTAGTTATTAAATAAGCTTACTTACTACGAAACTAGCTCAAAATAAGTATGCAACGTACAAAATTAGAACACTATATTGAGTTTTTAAAATTTGGTGCCAGATTAAATAAAATTCAACAGAAACTTTAAATCCAAATATTGCCAACAGAGTCTATTTAAAACGCAATATATTTCTCTAGAACACTGGCACAAACATGTCATTCATATCCCTATGTAAAGAGAAGCAACTTAAGCATAATTTCATTTTAAAAATTCATTTTCAAATAAAAATAACAACTTTCATAGTTTAGAGCCAGATAGACCTGTATTCAAAATGTAATTCTGTAATTTACTAGCTTATACTCTTACGTAAAGGGCTTAATTGCTCTATACCTCAATTTATTTATTTGTTAAATTAAGAAATAAATAAGGAAAATAACCTCTATCGCTAGGATTATAAAGATTAATGATAATGTAAATAAAACAGGACAGCACCTGGCAATTAGTTAGGTACTCAATAAACAGTGAATGTGGTGGTAACAGTTGTAGTAGTAAATGCTATTGCTGCTGAAATTATTAATAAAATATAAATTCTTACCACCTATGGAAAAAGGTGGGAAATAGCATATCTAATTCACAGGTCCCTGGCCAGTGCTTACAAGGGTCTTTCCTCCATATTGTATCTCTCCATATTGTGACTCTTTATAGTCTTCAAGTTGAGAGCACACAAGAGCTGGCCACAGGCAGGACAAATGCTACGTCAACAAGACATTGTTCAGCCGCAACTACCCCATCCCACTCCTCCCCTGGTCTTCTGACTCTGTCTGGATCTGCTCCCTACACCTGTCTCCAGCCCTGACTTCTACCCGAATCCACCCACATGCTTCTTCACTTCATAGCCAAAGCTCCACCACTAGGCCCGGTGGACGCCAGGACAAGCAGGCATGGCCTGATAGGGGCAAGGTGGTGGACTGAGAGTGCCCCCCAGAGGGGTCCACGACCTTGCACGCCCTGCCCCCCTAGTTGGGCCTCAGCATACACAATCACTATTTATGGCCTGATGACTCACACAAAAGGTAGTCATCTTTTAGGAAAGGAAACCCAAATTTTAGAAATGAAACTCAGTGGCAAATCAGCCAAGGCAGCCCAGAAACAGGGAAGAGAAGCAAGAGACGTAGGCTTACAGCCAGAGACCAGAGGACGCAGCACAGAGGGCTCAAAATTCCTAAGTGTGGAAAAGAAGATTTTTACATGGCAAACTCTAAATAGCTTTCTGATGGTGACACAAAGTTATGAATGGCCTCCCCCGGTTATGCTACATCTTTTCCCCATTTTCTGCATTTACTAACTTTTTTCCTGTGATGCCTTTTCCATATCATATTCATCATATTGTCACTTTATTTTCTTCTAGTCTCTGCTTTCCTGCAAGAAGAGTCCTATTGCACATTCAACTTCCCCAGAAATAGACCATGGTATATTTATGAGGTAGGACAATTAAGTTTGCAAACTCATCCTAGAAAAAGTGCTACAAACCTCATCGTTGAATATCATTACTGTCACTTTTGAAGTACTCCCGATAGGATATGCTTCAAAGCCAGAGCCCTAGTCCATCCTTCAAAGTACTTTTACTGGAATGAGTTCATGAACATAATTGTCAGACCTCATATGACAGCAACAACTCTGATGGCCATTCCAGAAAAAGAGTTCCAAAATTGCTTTGAAAAGTGACTAGGCACTGGTGTTGGTGCATAGCTTCCCAAAGGGAGTACTTTGAAGGTGACCACAGTGATATTCAGCAATGAGGTATGTAGCACTTTTTCTAGGATGAGTTTATGAACTTAATTGTGCAACCTGTGTGTGTATGTATGTGTGGAGAGAGAGAAAGAGAGAGAGAGAGAGAGAGAGAGAGAGAGAGATAGATAGATTGATTGATTTTGGTCTTCATGAATTTGAAGACCAAAATAATCCATAAGCATATTCTACTTGGGGATAAGATTGGGATGGAAAGAAAAGGTATAATGAATATTTATTTATATAAAAATCTCAAGCCAGGTATAATGGCTCATGCCTGTAACCCTAGCACTCTGGGAGGCCGAGGCAGGAGGATCACTTGAGCTCAGGAGTTCAAGACCAGCCTGGGGCTCAGGAGTTCAAGACCAGCCGGAGCACAAATGAGACTCTGTACTAAAAATAAAAAAATTAGCCAGGCACCATGGCATGCACCTGTAGTCCCAGCTACATGGGAGGCTGAGGCAGGAGGATTGCCTGAGCCCAGGAGTTTGAGGCCTCAATGAGGTACAATAACACCATTGCACTCTATTCAGGGTGACAGAGTGAAACTCTGTCTCAAAAAAATAAAATCTCTTTTGACTGCTATGCATTTTGAATGCTATGCATTCTTAGAGTCTCAGATGGCATGGGCTTGAGTTGGTAAGAGAGACGAACAAGGTCCTTGTCCTTGGAGCTACATTCTAACAAGGGGAGAAAAGATATAATAAACAAGATGATTGCAGACAATGTAAGTGCAGTAAAAGAAATAAACACGGTAAGTACCATGATGTTACTGTGTCAGATGAGAGGTACTTTAGCCCCATAATATTCATCACTGCTTACACCACCATTATTCTTTTTGGAGAAGGACATCTGATAGTCTTGAAGGACCATGTAAGTTGCTATGCAAATGCATCTTTAAGATAAGTTTCCTAGCCGATAGTTCTAGCATCGCCCATCATCACACACTCTCAACTAGATTATTGCCGCTCAACCATTCTTCTATAACAGTTCTGGAGCCATTGCAGGGTATTTAATGGAAAATGATTTGCTCTTATAGTTACAGGGGTCCATACACCCTGTCTCAGGAGATGACAACTGAGCTAAAAGAGTAGTGTGTGCAAAGGCCTTGCGTATAGTGAGCTTGGGCTAGAAAGAAGATCTGTATTGGGGAGGGAGGGGAGCAGATGTAAAGAACCAAGTGAGATAGTCTGAGGCCAGATAGATTCTGGCCTGAGCCAGACTGTATTTGATTTCTGATTAAACTTAGAATGGAAGCAGGAAGATTTCTCAGCAAGCTGCTACAGTAGCTCAGGAGAAGATGATAGCTTGAGATAGAACAGGTAGAATTTGCTAACTAGCTGCAAGGTGAGAGAATGGGAGACATAAAGAATGATTACTAGATTTAGGCATAAACAGTTGGAGACATTGTGGCCCCATTCACTAAGAGAAAGATGCCTGGGAAAAGAGCTGGATTGAGAAAACTGGAGGAGAATCAAGAACCATTTGATCAAGGGGAGAGAGCAGGACTGAAAATATAGACTTTGGCATTACTCACAAAGAGATGGGGAATCAAAGTAGGATTAGAGGTGCTCGCAATAAAATTTTAAGAATAAAACTTCTCAGGCGGGGCATGGTGGGTCATACCTGTAATCCTACCACTCTGGGAGGCCAAGAAGGATGAACTGCTTGAGCCCATGAGTTTGAGACCAGCCTGAGCAGGAGTGAGACCCCCATCTCTACTAAAAATAGAAAAACTAGTCGAGCATTGTGGCGGGCACCTGTAGTCCCAGTTACTCAGGAAACTGAGGCATGAGGATCATTTGAGCCCAGAAAAAAGTTGAGGTTGCTGTGATCTATGATGATGCCATAGCACTCAACCACAGGGTGACAGCGTGAGACTCCGTCTCAAAAAAATAAACCTTTTCAAAATCAAAAATCCAAAGATGAATGAATATAATCTATCTGCTATAGATGGAATGTTCATGTCACTCCCAAATTTATACATTGGAATCCTAACCCCCAATGTGATGGAATTAGAAAATGGAGCCCTAGTAAATAAGATTAGTACCCTTAGGAAAAGGACCCCAGAGAACTCTGTTCCTCTTTTCAGCATGTGAGGACACAAGAAGAATTAGGTGGTCCACAACCCAGAAGAAGGTCCTCCCCAGAACCCAGCCATGCTGGCACCTTGATCAGAGACTTCTCACCTCCAGAAGTGACAAGCCACAAAGTTTATGATATTTTGTCATAGTGTCCCAGACTGACTAAGACACACAGATATTTGTAGCAGTATTATAATATCAAATGTTAATAAATAAGTGGGAAAACATCAAATGTCTGGGAATGGTTGACTATTTTATCACAATGAAGTATATTATTCAATAATTGAAAGTCTAAAAGACAAATATTTAAGGTGATGGATATCCGAAGTGCATTGATTTTATTTTTACAAATTATATGAATGTATTAAATTGTCACATGTACCCTGAAACTATGTACAGCTATTACTCATTGATAAAAAAGTTTTCCCTAAGACTTCTTAACAAAAAGAGCTGTGTTTATATTATAACTTTAGGTGATAAAAAACACTATCTATAAAAAACACTATAAACTTGTCTATATATCATAACTACAGAGGGTGCCAAAAAAGTGTATATACAATTTAAGAAAGGGAAAAACTGAATAACTGTATTTGTAATACTCAGTATAACATTTGTTATCTTGGGTGGTGCCTGTGGCTCAGTGAGTAGGGCGCTGGCCCCATATACTGAGGGTGGCAGGTTCAAACCCAGCCTGGGCCAAACTGCAACCAAAACATAGCCGGGTGTTGTGGCGGGCGCCTGTAGTCCCAGCTGCTTGGGAGGCTGAGGCAGGAGAATTGCGGAAGCCCCAGAGCTGGAGATTGCTGTGAGTCCTGTGACATCATGGCACTCTACCGAGGGCAGTAAAGTAAGACTCTGTCTCTACAAAAAAAAAAAACAAAACATTTGTTATCTTGTATATTATATCTCTTGTAATTGCAGGAGTGAAACATGATTCTAATATAATTTTTCCTTTCATAAATTGTGTATACATTTTTGGCACCCTCTGCACATAAAAATATGCACAAGAAAAGACAGGAGAAAACACATAAAAGGTCAACCATAGTCATTCCTTTTTTTCACAGTCTTCTTCGCACTTTCTACAATTCTCATTCTATTAATCAGCTTAGGCTAGGCTGATGCTGAGGGAACAGAACCCCAACAACCCCAAACATCTCGATGGCTTAACACACAAATTTACTTCTCACTCACACCAAGTCCACTGTAAGTCAGGTTTAGTAGATAATTCTATGTGTAAAAGATAGCCATTACCAATACTTTCCCTCTGTATCATATGCTGTTCACTGCATTGAGAGTAGGAGTCTAGTTCCCCTCCCTTTGAATCCACACTGGCCTTAGTGACTTGCCTTGACCTATAGAATTTGGCAGAAGTGATGTTCTAGGACATCCAAAGACTGGTCACAAGAAACCTTTCAAAGTCCTCCTTGGTTTCTTGGATCCAAAAGTAAGTATAATTCCTGGGATGCTTCCAATGGGAATTCAGGACTCATTCAATGAGAAGTTCAAGCCACATAGGTGTCTAAGTTGATAACATAGGTCATTACAAAAATTTTGAGATATGTGAAAATCGAGAAATGTAAATCCATGCAGATGGATACAAATAAAGCTCTTCCAACAACACTGATAAGCCAAGCAAATTGAAACTTGCACAAGTAAATGAGAAAGGACGCAGTCAATGGTGTTTCTTCCAGGGGTCCTCAAACTTTTTTTTTTTTTTTTTTTTATTGTTGGATATTCATTGAGGGTACAATAAGCCAGGTTACACTGATTGCAATTGTTAGGTAAAGTCCCTCTTGCAATCCCGTCTTGCCCCCAGAAAGTGTGGCACACATCAAGGCCATACTCCCCTCCCTCTGTCCTTCTTTCTGCTTTTCCTCCCCCCCCATAACCTTAATTGTCATGAATTGTCCTCATATCAAAATTGAGTACGTAGGATTCATGCTTCTCCATTCTTGTGATGCTTTACTCAGAATAATGTCTTCCACTTCCATCCAGGTTAATACAAAGTATGTAAAGTCTCCATTTTTTTTTTAATAGCTGAATAGTATTCCATGGTATACATACACCACAGTTTGTTAATTCATTCCTGGGTTGGTGGGCATTTAGGCTGTTTCCACATTTTGATGATTGTAAATTGAGCTGCAATAAACAGTCTAGTACAAGTGTCCTTATGATAAAAGGATTTTTTTCCTTCTGGGTAGATGCAGTAATGGGATCAAAT
>CAUYPK010130151.1:0-10838 GCA_963574355.1 Loris lydekkerianus
GTAATCCACCATGCAGCCTCTCCATATCCTGTCTTAGGTTGTCCCTGCTTTGGGAATCTTACCCGTCATTGGTGCTATGGAGGGCAGTGAAGAATAATAGTTAGATTCTTGGTTAATGAGCCGGTGATATTGGACCTCGACCTGATTTAACTGCCTCTAGCTTTTTTGGGGGGATACAAGGCCCAAAGGTGAAGGGTAAATAAGGGTAGCAGGGGAAGAAGGTAGGGTGAAAAACCATGTAGGCCCGTCCACAAGGGATTTTCTAGAATTTCTTTTCTTCTCTTTTCTTATGTTGATGTTCATATCTAACTGTGTCTGGTGCTTGGAAAGGCACCATGAGCTGGGCAAGCCTGCTGTCATTGTCTGATTTAACGGATGAGAAAACAAAGGAGTAATGAGTGTTTCCACACACTTCAAAGAGATGGGTTAAGGAGGAGTCAGATAGGCGGTCTGACAAGTTTGCACATTCATCCTAGAAAAAGTGCTGGTGCCTTGTCTACCTTTCAGTGCAATTTTGGAATACTTTTTCTAGAATGGTCATCAGAGATGTCATTGTATTATCTGATGTACTAAATATCATCAAAATGTCTTCCTTTCAATATTTCCTTTATCTTCAGGTAAAGAAAAAAAGTCACTGGGGCCAGACCAGGTGAGTAGGTAGAGTGTCCTCACACAGTCATTTGGTTGCTGGCTGAGAGCTCCCACACACACAGTGCCCAGTGAGATCTTTGATTCATCAGTGAGCCCCTTCAGGACCATTTTTGCACACACCTTTCTCATGCCAAGATTTTCGGGTAAGATTTTTCTGTTTCTCTATCAATATTTACATTTGGTCTGATGTACTTCTCACAGTCAGCTGAAGATCTTGTTGTGCAATTCGATGAATTTTTGCAATGTTTTCATCAATTCTGCTTGTTATCAGCTGCCCAGAACTCTCTTCATCTGTGATGCTTTCTCTCCTTTCATGATAAAAAAACATTTAATCCATTTGGACACTGCAAGTTTCTTCATGACATTATCCCCATAAACATAGACTAACATTTCCCTGATTTCACTTCCACTCTTACAAAGTGTAACAAGATTTAATGTTTGTTCATTGCTCTAATTCAGGTTTTGACATTCTCATAATGGCATACAAGAAAGGCAGTGACAATAATGAATGTCACTCAACAAGACACTGCCACATGCTCACATGAATACAACTGTGAGACACTGATATGCCAGGGTTATGAAATCTTACTGAGCTGTTTGTACAGTGCTGTTGATGTAGGTAAGTACATTGTAGCAAGTTCACTAACTTAATTGTCAGACCTCCACAAGATGCAGTTCCACCAGATGTCTGGCCTTTGGCCTTTGAAAAATTATTATTACTTGTAAGTCATTCAAGAAAAAGGACAGATACACTAAACTGTAGCAATGAGGAAGGAGGAAAGTGCTGCTTTCCTACTGTCTTCATGATGGCAATGGCCATCATTTCAATGAGTTTCTGCCAGTCCAGGGTTTGGGTTCAGTTTCAGGTGATGGATCATATAAGATGTGACAATTAAGGCTGCAAACTCATCCTAGAAAAAAGAGCTATGTTCTCATTGCTGAATATCACTATATTCACCTTTAAAGTACCATCCTTGGGAAGATAACGTGCCAAGGTCAGCCCCAGTCCCCTCTTCAAAGCACTTTTTCTAGGATGAGTTTGTGAAATTAATTGTTATACCTTATACTTATCAAACAGATGAGCCCTACCTTACACCATAAAGTGTAGGCTTTTTGATAGCTCTAGGAAGAGTATATTTGGAGTTATGTAATGTGACTTCATGCCCATGATCAAGTCAGCATAGGTAGGTTATACTGAGTAATAATCCTCAAATTTCTGGGGCTGAAAATAACAAATTTACCTCTTTTCAAAACTTTATTATGTCCATTGCAGATCATCAGGGTGCTCTGCCCATTGTAGTTAATGAGGGACCATGTTGATGGAAGACACTCCCCTACATACGCTTCCAGGATTACCATAGCACGGCAGTGCTCTGCCCTGACAACCTAATACTTCCTGCTAAAAATGACTCACAACATGTCTGTTTATATACATATATATATTTTGTCAAATTCAGTCGTATGCCCATGCCTCACTTGAAAGAGTTTGAAAGGGACATTTTTTTTTCCCTATGTGCCATGAAGGGGAAAAAATCAGCAATATTTTTGAACAGCCTTAATAACGATGGCAGTGTGCTTTTCTTTCTGGTGGCAAACAAGTTCTTTACTTACTTTTTGTACTTACAAAACAAATTCATTCCCACATCAAGAATGACAACTTAAAAGCTTAACTCAAGAGACAGCTCATCCAGTCAGTGTGACCAGCTGGAAGTCCACATCTAAGAGTGGTTTCCCGTTGCTACCTCATCATATCCAGAGGACGTTCCTTTCAGTTCAGAAATCTGAACTAAGAAAATAAAATAAAAATAACTGATCTAAAAAGACACGCTATAAGCCAGTATGGAATAGAAGAACATGAATGAGATTACTGCAACAAATACTCCCAAATATAAGTGGAGGATACAGAATTTTTGGTTCACAGAAATTCTGACCTCCTATGGAGAGATGTAGCAAGGTCCCTCCTGAGAGTGGAAATGTTCTAATATTAGCAATCTATTCTAATAGATTTTTAAAAATCTAATAGATTTTTTCGGGGTGTAGCTCTGAATTTTTTGTTTTCTCTTGCTCCTCTGGGGTGCTTTAATTTCCCTTAATATTCTTGGTCACATCCAAAGATGGCATCAGAGAATATGCTCTAGTCAGTAGCTAAATATTGTTTTCAGCCTCTTCCCTGCTGAGGAGCTTGAGAGCCTTTGTGTTATTTTAAATCTCAGACTCTTTGAGATTTACTTGCAGTGCCACTAATGTAAAACGTTAGTAGGTTTCCTGTCTCTCTGAAGCCCTTCATCTCCGTGTGCCAATACTACCCTCGCTGCTCTTTTCTGCATACATTTCTTATATTTGCTCCATCTCTGTTTGCTTGCCTCCTCTCCCTTCACCCCTTGCCACCTAAATTACAGCACCTTCAATTTGGGCTTCCATGGGCAAGCCAAGATTTTAGTCTTTTGTTCCCCAAGCCATTTTGCACATTTGAATGCATTTATTGGATATCAAGCTCTTAATTATACCTTTTCTCAGAAACATCTTAATTGACTCAGAAATTTTAACAGTGGTCTGTGATGGCCATTCCTTTCATTTGATCTTTGCTGCTAATGTAGGTTTTCTTGTTTTTGTTAAATTCAAGGATATTCTCAATGGTACCTTTTTATAGGTTGGTTTTTAAAAAACATGTTCCTCTTTCAATCCTATAAATTCCTGAACTTTGTGACTCTCTATTCACTTGTACTTCCAGTCAATTCTTTTCCAAACTCATCCCTCTCTTGGGTAGATTGCCAGATGCTGGCAAAAATATCTATAATGTACCAACGCACACTAGATAGCAGGCCTTAAATCTCAGTAATAGCAGGCCTTAAATCTCAGTGTTTTAATACAAGGCCAATGTTGGTCAGCAGAAGTTGTCTGCTCATTATGTCTCTTGGGCACAGATGATTAGAGACATCACCTGGACCTAGGCTTTCTCTGTCACCGCAGGTATGAGAGAAGGCCATGATGAAGAATGTACTATCTCCTGAAAGCTTCTACCCACGGAAAATATAGGATGCTTCTGTTCATATTCTATTAACATGTCCCATGTTCCTGTGAGGAAACACAGCTAAGTGTATATCACAGAAGGAGCACCAGAAATATTTAGTGATCGGCCCTGATAACCACAACACTCAATCTGGCTGAAGGCTATTGTAAAATATCCCTCTCTCCCTTTTTTCTTCCTTTACTTTCTTTCTTTTCTTTTTCTTTTCTTTTTTTTTTCTTTTTCTTTTTCTTTTTTTTTTTTTTTTTTTTGGCTCAATATACCAGGCAAGGACTTTCAATTTAGAGTGTCAGAAGACTCTTCACTAAATTAGTAGATATGTTTATGCCTATAAATGTTAAAAAAATAAAAATATGTTGTGGTAATATACAGAGTGGTCATAAAGCCTGTGTGCAATTTTAAGTTGCACACTATTTTAAATTGCACATGAACTTTATGGCCACCCTGTATACATGTTTGGTTGAATATTGAGTAACTGTATTTGATTGTTACAGAGAATGTAACAATCACTCTCTGCTTCAACACAGCTTGAAGCAGAGAGTGAGTGAGGCATATCCAACTGGTGGTAATGGATAAGAAAGACAGCTGCCCTGAATTAGCATTGTAAAGTGAAGGATTCTGCCTTACCTCTGGGGCAGCTCGACACTCTGGGATACTTTTGCAGGATCAACTGTGACACAGCTTAAGACCTGCCGATGGGACTTCTTCTACCGATTGTGGGAAAGTGACCCAGCATCCCTGGGGACCCATTGACTGGTAAGCAAAGTATCTTACATATTGTCCACTCTGTTAGAAGGCATTAGTTCTCTCTTTGTTCAGGTGAGCCTGTGTAGGCTTTGACAACTGGCTAGAAGTCTCTCTACTCCCTCTCTAAACTTTAGAACCAGGAAACACTAAGATTTGGTAGGTAAAAGTACTAAATTGTACATCCTGTCACAAGGTACAATCTAAAATAAGGATGATAAACAGATCTGTAACTTAAGTTATGACCTGAATAATGTTTCTTGGCCATGACTATGCCTGTGACATTGGTAGTTACATGACCTTGAACACACTATTAAATCCCCCATGGTTGCATGTATCTATCTTTAAGACAGCACAGTCAATCACATATGTCCCATAGAGGTTTTATGAAGATATTTATGAGATAGTAATTTTGGTCCAAAATTAATATGAATATTTAGTATATAGAAAAATTTCCTGGAAATTATGACTGCTCATCATATTATAAAAGATATTCTTGGAGCAGGTATTCTTCTAGCTCTGGATAAAGTTGGTTATAGCCATCTATCTAAAATGGTTTAAGTTGAAGCTTTCCTGGGTACAAAGCAAGTAGATCATCTGTCAGATCCTGGCAGAGCTGTTACATCTATTCAAGACTACCTATGATTTTTTAATTAATGCATCCTTATTTATCAGGGAAGCAAAATCAGCTAGTGGTTTGGAATCTGGAAGTGATGGCAGACAACCTAATCTCAAGTGACTACCCTGGCAATCACCAGCTATATGACCTGGGACACATTGCTTGACCTTGTCTTCTACATTTCCTCATCTGGACCATCTAGCCTTCTATTACCTATCTCAAGGGGTTGTCGTAAGAATCCAATACTATTGTGCATGTAAGAAATTTAGAACAATGTCTGACAGATGGCATACATTTGATAATTATTAGCAAGTTTTAATAAGATAGCACCTCAAATAGAATATATTTCATTTGCCTGCATATCTGCTTTCTATATTAAGAATGTGATAATTTGGCATTAGAGAAATGTGTCATCCAGCACTTTTATAAAATAATACTTCTAATAATTATAATGAACATTCTTGAACACATACCACATCCTAAACATTTTTAAGGTGATTTATACACATTATCCTGTTTTACATTATTTTACCCCTGAAGAAACTAAGTCTTAGATAATTCAACCATTTTGTTTAGATGAGAAGGCACAGCTCTTGATGGTGGAGTTAGGTTGTAAAGTCCATGCTCTTACCCACTAGGATGGATGATTCCACAGCATATTTTATTGCTTCTGAATTCTCAGCCCCCCAAAGCATCTCACACTTACTGAACATTTCATAAATGTTTGTAGAATTAAATGGGTTCTTAGTTTTGGGGAATGGTGATTAAATATGATTGCTTAAAATTAAATTACTTGGCTACACTGAGCATATTTCAAGCAGTTATTCCTCTACTTGCCTCTCATTCTACATTTATACTTTTCTTTCTTTCTGAAATTTAATTCTGATGGTGTCTGTACTCTCTTTTAAAATTTCTACAGCTGTCCACTTATGACCAGATTTTAAAAAGCTAATTTTTTAGTTTTGAGTGTTAGTTTTTCATAGTCTTTTCCCTTCTTATTTTATCTTAAAAACAAGTGGTTTGAAGAAAATGATATTAATATGCATTCGATGTCAGCCCCAGATTTCAGCTAGTTAAATTAATTGTTTAATTGAATTCTTAAATATCTACTTCCTAGCCCCAGGGTCTAGATGTTAGCATTATTTCTGTTTTACTGATGGGAAAGCTGAGGCATAAGGATGTGCGTTCATTGGACAAGGTAATGTAACTGTAAGTGGTGAAAATTTGAACTCAGAGAAACTTGCTTTTAGAGCCTGCCGAGGGGACATTAGGCAGCATTTTACAGCATGGGATGGGAACCAGTTATTAATTAAGAAGTCAGAAGAACTTTCCTGAAGAAGTATCTGTCATGAGTAGGAATTCCTCAGACAGAATTTTCATCAGGGAGAACCACGTTTGTGAAGTCCTGAGAGACAGAGAGGCAGAGAGAGAGAGAGAAGGGGGGAGAGAGAAAGAGAGAGAGAATGTTCACAGACGCTTTATAGAGAACCTTACAACCCAAGTTAAGGATAAGGAGAAAACAGTGAATTATTAAGTGGAGAAGTGAATGACATGCCGAGATTTGCAATTTTGGCAGTGACTTAAGCTAGTTAGAGAGAGGCTACAAGGACAGAAAGCCTGGAGGCAGGAAAATCAACTAGGAACGTGGGAAAGAAGGTGTCCAATGTGAAGTGAAGGTTCCCTGATTTTAGATAATGACAGTGGATATGGAAAATAGTACAGATTTTAGAGATGTTTACAAAGAAGATTGGCAAGACTAAATGTGGTAAGGAAGAAGATGGAATTCGGAGTGACTATGTTTGCTTGTTTTTACTTAAGCAATTCTTTATAGAGATGGTGAAAGATTTAGGTGTGAGGTGGGAAGTATGATGTGGAATAAACGCAGTTTTGGACAAGGTGCATTTGGGGAATGCCTCAAATGTCCATGTGGACAAATCTAACAAGTATTCAATTGACTGCCTCCCTCTCCCTATGAGAACAGGTTTCTTACCTAATTCACAATCTATACTCAGACTCTCTATAATAGGAGTGACATTAGTCAGATGAGCCACATAAGTCTCAGTGGCTTTCATCAATAAAGGTTTGTGTTGTGTCCACCCACGTGTTCAGTGTAGAAGAGTCAGGGATGCTCTCTGAGTCCACAGCAGAACCTAGACTGACAGAAGCTCCATCACAACGTGAATGTCTCCGACTGCCAAGCCAGTGAAAAGAAAGAAATGACTCAGAGCCTCCATACTAACACTTGCCCCTGCAGGTGACACAACATTTCATTTACCAAAGCAGGTAATATTTTCGCATCTAATTTTGAGAGAGAGGGAAGAGGGATCTTATTGAATATTATATCACTCATTTAACAGAACCAATAATACCCATCTGTAACCAATCTTAGTCAACATCAAGATGCATACACTGAATTAATGAATGTTTACATTGCTGTCCAAAGTTCAGAAGGCCAATCTGAAGTAGAGAGATCTTTAGGGCATTGCTGAAATATTCATTCTCTGATTCCACTTTGCTCACCTGCCGTGCATCACCAACTCTTCTGACCCTTGGTAATGTCCACTATCTGTTTAATTATATGCCTGTCATTTATTATTTTGTTATTCAACTGTAAGATCTGTGAAAATGAGGTCTTCTCTCAGACATCACTATATCTTCATGGCTTTAGAACAACAGTTCACTCATTAAAGAAACCCAATACCTAGGGATTTTTAATATATTTTTTTAAATCTCTCCCTAATATTTCTCCCTTCATCGAAATGTATAGTATACATACACAGGGAAAATATATGCCCATTCAGACAACACTCTAAAATTCATATTGTGTTTAAGAGGAAATCACTGTGATAGTTCATACAGGGCGTGAGTGTATTATTTTTTTTAACTTGAGGAAATAATCTGAACCATCTTGCTCTGTATCTTTCCAACACACCAGCCTCCATAATCTCCTAGCCACCACTTTACCTCTGGCTCCCATTCTGACATCTCTTCCATTTATGCTCCACTGAGACAGAAAGACACAAATCCAGTTCCACCAGAAAGCACAGATATGGAACCAGAGAAACATTTCCGTAAAGCAGATTGAGTGTTACATGCCTTGGGACTTATGAATGCATCTGTTCAACCAGGCTTTTTGTTGAATTAAAATTTATTGAAGCTAGGTCAGCAAAACATGGATGCCAGGCCTTTTACAGAAAAGGGGAAACTGTTTCACTAAACAGAAGGCTTCATTAGATGGGTTTTATTGAAATTTTTTATCTTTATGTGCAAATAAATATGTACATATCATACAGATATATTTAGTCTCGACAATACTATTTCAATGTTGATCAGTCAAAACTTGTCAATAGCAACTATTACCTCAGAAAAATAGGCACCACTAATCAGTTGCTTACTATGCATCAGGCATCATGCTGAGCTTTAGTATCACTGTTTTCAGTATCACTTCTGGATTCTCACAGCAGCCCATATTCTAAGGCTCTCTCCCAGAGTGAACACGAGTCATCAGCTGTTGGGTGACAGATATGGGTCTGCGTTTTTTCAATTACATAGAGATATTTTATTACAAGTCAGTAAATGCCAGGAATTTGCTCAGTTCCTTACCTCTCCTGTTATACTCATTTGCCACCTATAAGAAAGACTTGGACCCCACTTCAGGTATAAATTAGATGTGATTTATTACACCTGTGCAGGTGGGTCACCACCCAAAGGGCCAACAGCCCTGAAGAGAGGAGCAGGGTGATTTTTATACCCCTTTTGTGCTACGTGGCAAGCCAAGCAAAAACAGAAGCAGAATGTGGCTCGTAAGCTTAGGGGCAGGGTTACAATCAGGGGGCCTATAATGTGGCAGGATTACAGTGCGTTGGCTCAAGGGGTTGCATCGTGGCAGCTGGCATGAGGACAAACTTGGCTTTAGAAATTTTGCTTGAGTAAGCTTTCCACCATTGTTTAGCCATTGCTAGGGGGTTGGGGTAAGTTCTGCCATTGTTTTACCTGCTGCTAGGAGTCTCTGGGAACTCAGGGAACTTCCTTGTTCTATTCTGGAACCTTTTCTCAGAATTAACCCAAAAGGGTGGGGGGTGGTTTGAGACATGCGGGGACTCAGGCTGAGACAGTTAGGGGCCTTTCTGTTGGGTGCTACACTCTATCCATGATTCTGGAAGTGGTTGTGGTTCCCTTTCTGCTCTGCCTGAGGCCTTTACCTGTCCTATGGATGCTATTCTAAGGCCTAATGTTCATAGCTGTGGGCTTTAGAAAGTCCATTTAGCCTCACTAAATTATACTATATCCTTCAAAAATTTTATAAGTAATAAATGTACTATTTGATTTCAAACCAATTGACTCCTAGATCTATTTATGCTTTTATAAGATTTAAAACATACTCTGTACTTTTTCTAGGCTTTTTTTTTTTTTTTTTTTTTTGTGACAGAGTCTCATTATGTCATCCTCAGTAGAGAGTCATGGTGTCACAGCTCACAGCAACCTTTAACTCTTGGGCTTAAGTGATTCTCTTGCCTCAGCCTCCCAAATAGCTGGGGCTACAGGCGCCCGCTGAAATGCCCAGTTTTGTTGCAGTTGTCACTGTTGTTTAACTGGCCTGGGGCCAGGTTCAAACCTGCCATTCTCAGTGTATGTAGCTAAGGCTATAACCACTGTGCTACAGGTGCCAAGCCAATGTTTTTGTTTTTAATTGCTATTTTTACTATAAAACCATTTTAAACATTATTTGTTAGATATATATATTATATATGTAAAGTACATATATGTATATACATACTTATGTATGTGTATAAATTAATTAATAATTTATATTTTGGCTGGTGGGTTTGGGAATATTCTCAGAAAATCCTTCCTCACTACTAGACTATATCAAAATCCTCACATATTTTATACAAGTCTTTCTGGAATTTTATTTTTAATAATATTTAAAACTTTCATTCCTCTTGAATTTGTTTGTCTAAGTAAAGTATATGTCTACTTTATTATTTTTTTAAACAAATGGCCATCCCATTTTTCCACATGCAAATAGAAAATTCATAATTTTCTTATTGATAGAAAAATGCTATCATACAATGTAGTAAAACTAAATTACCTTAAAATAAGATCTTTTCAAAATATACATTTATACATTACATAAATATAGATGTATAGGCATAGATGTATTTCATACCATATGGGATGTCCATAAAGTTCATGTGCAATTTACAATGTAAAACTATTTTCTATTAATACATATATGTACAAACACATGCAAATTCATATACACACATATAACTCACCTTCAAGTTATCATGGGGAATCATGTGTGTATGTGTGTATTTACCTGTTATACATATATCATATATAGGTTATATCATGAATATAATATGAATATATATAATCATGAGATATAGAAATAACTTTAAGAGGTATATATTGCTATCAGTTCAAAAATGCGGAATGCCCACTAATACGTTCCTTCTGGAAGGATGTTTGGAGAATACTTAGAGATCTAAAAATAGACCTGCCATTCGATCCTATAATTCCTTTACTAGGTTTATACCCAGAAGACCAAAAGTCACAATATAACAAAGAAATCTGTACCAGAATGTTTACTGTAGCCCAATTCATAATTGCTAAGTCATGGAAGAAGCCCAAGTGCTCATCGACACATGAATGGACTAGCAAATTGTGGTAAATGTATACCATGGAATACTATGCAGCCTTAAAGAAAGATGGAGACTTTACCTCTTTCATGTTTACATGGATGGAACTGGAACATATTCTTCTTAGCAAAGTATCTCAGGAATGGAAGAA